>JAVDPK010000003.1:266900-299826 GCA_034780415.1 Cichlasoma orientale
GTAAAGTAAAAATACTCAAAAATTGTACTTAAGTACAGTACTCAAGTAAATTTACTCCGTTACTGTCCACCACTGGAAATCAGTGATCACACTCAGCCTACACTGAACTAGAAACAGGGAAATCCCAGCACCCACCGCAGGCTCATCTCAACAGTAAAGTGTCTCACTGATAATATCAGCGACAGACTTAATCACATTTAAAAGCAAAGTATGATATTTGCAACCGTACAAATGTCAGCGTCGCATCATCGTTATCACCGGGGCTTTTTTCCCAACCGCAGGGTCAGACTGACTGTTGCTTCACGTGGGACTGCGCAGCACTTTTATCTTTTATTCCCACATCTCTCTCACTGGGACGCGCATAGTTGTTGACTCTAGTTTGAAACAGTCAGCACGTGTGGGTCTCACAGGAAGTGTTTGACTTAAAAAGATGTGCAGATCTCTGGATGCAGCCACACTGAGACCCAGTAGATGATTAGCACACAGCAACAGTGCATTTTTCTCTTCATCTGCACTTGCATGCTGTGCTTCTACTGTACCTTTACTCTCAAATGTCAGATTTATGAATCAGTAAAATAGGAGCTGCGATAGAAACTCCAGAAATGAAGCATCTTCATTACACAGTCATCATAAGCCTCGGGCAGCCTGCGTTGGCACTGCTGCAGTGCTTCTGGACGCGCTCCATTCAAATGAATTAGAGGGCGGCATTGTTCACACAGAAGTGCTTGCAGAGCCTCGGCGGTAGTTCAAGCTAAAAGCTAATGTCAGAAAATCTCTAACCTCCCACCTTTCCTGTGTATATTTTGTCTATTGTATGTACTTTTTGCTCACTGTGGGTCATGGGAAACGTAATTTCATTCCTCCATCTGTCCTGTACATTTGGCAGCAACTCACAATAAAGTTGAGCTGAGTTTAGCGAAACTAGAACAGACTCTATGGAGCTGTTGTCCATGGGAATTTTTTTCTCCATAGGTGGGGTTTTAATACTTGTAAATTAGCTTTCTGTAATTATTAATGATGTTATGCAGCACAGCCACAACAGAGGATTTCTAGCAGGAGCCACCTGACAGCAGTCACGTCTGATACGACTTAACTGCGTTTCTAATGTTTGTTGTTACTTATCGTTTGGAAGCAGGCATCCGTAAGAGAGTTCTTCACTCTGGAAATCCTTCAAAAAGCCCGTCAATAAGCTTTTATGGCCAAAATCAGCTTCCCTGCAAGAAAATATTAAATGTAAAAAAAGTTTTTTTTTAATTTCTTTTCTGAAATTTGATTGAGGCAATATTAGCAGAAACCAAAATTCAATTAGCCATTTTTGTGTAGAAGTAATTTTGCCATTTAGTGTTCTAATAAATTAATATCTCACTATAATGCCACGTTTCCATTAGTATCTACTCAGCGCGGCTCGACTCGGCACAGTTTGTAGGCACTTCTGTTAGTACCTGGTACCAGGTACTTTTTTAGCACCCACTCAGCCGGGGTTCCAAGCGATCCGAAAATGTGACGCGGATGAACAGCATGCCACTGACTGGCCAGGGAGTGTCGTCGCTAGCTGAGTCATGAGAGCGACTCCTTCACCATAATCAACCACGCCGTTTAAATAAAAAGAGACTTCATCTGTTCTTTACTTATTACAGCAAGTATTCATACAGTCTGCTTGGCAGGTGGGAATCTGAGGAAGTGCACGGTCAGGTTTGAGCTCGTTTAGATGAGCGATTTACCTTCATGTTTAACCATCACAGAGCTGTGAACTAAACGTCAAGCCGATCTCTAATTTTATTCATTTATCGTTTTTGGTTTCCTGTGACGAACGACTTCACTCGCTCACTCGTGCGGTCTGGACGAGCGATTCTCAGGAAAACTGCGAACCACAATCTGCTGCGCTCCGTTCTGAGGAGGTGCAGTCACACACATGCATCCAGGCAGTATCCCCTTACAGCGGTCCTCTTTTCAGAGCACTAAATGAATGATTGCACACATGTGAGGCATTTAGGGAACATCTGTAAATTGTTGCTAAAACAACAGTTTGTCCCTCTCCAAAGGGGCTCCGCAACAGTCTAAACTGAATGTGCAAAATGTTTGTTATTTCTGTTTACAAGGCATGAAAATCGCATTTTGTCTCATCTGTGGTAAAGAGGCTTTAAGGTTCATTACTTCCGAGGATAGACGTGAAAACAGGTTTTGAAGGAAAAAAATAAATAAATAAAATCTGACTTCAAAGAGACGAAGAGAAAGAAGGAATCCCGCGTGTTGATGAAGGAAAGCAAAAATCAAACAAAAAACACAATCAGATCTCATTTTTAGTCGTCTGAAAATAAGTACCCATCAGAAAATTACTTAACAGCCCATTCTGTGTTCCTTTTGTTGTCCTTAATTTTTCTTTCTCCCTTCAGTAAAGCAGCAGCAGCAGCAGTGAAGTAAACAGATCGGGCTCTCGGCGTCAGCATAATTAAAACAGAAATGGAAACAAAATGAGAATAAACAGGAAAAGCAGCACTCGGAGATGTTTTCACAGATTGCAGGCAACAAGCAAGACATCAGTACTATTTTTCTTTATTTAAAATATTATTAGATAGTATTATTGATGAGCCACAGAGGATTATGGAAATGGTTCTGCAACTGTGCCCCCCCCCCCCCCCATCGGAAAATTCTAAGCATAACAATGCGGTTCATTTTCCATCCAAAGCAATCAGTCTGTTCCACTATCAGCCGAAACTCTAAATACATGTCAAACACGGAGCCTGATAAATGTTAGCAATAATATTTAAACAGCCATAAACACACATTAACTAAGCTAACAGGCTTATATATGAGAGATAATGAAAAGTTATAATTTTTATCATTACTTTTAGGTGTAGTTGCTGAACTAACTTTTCATTTAACTTTCCTGAAAGCTCTCAGTCCGTTCGCCTGCTCGCATTTTGCATACAGGATGACTTCACCCCAAAGCCTGTCTGTGAAAGTATTAGAAACAATCACAAGTACTGCCAGACTTTCCAGTATACAGTATACTACTGGCAGCTGCTGGGTTTGACATCATATCATTATTTTAGTGGTTCTGCTGTTCACCTTTGGTTGTGGTGGCTGGAGCCTCGGACCCTGTCCAGGGTGGTGCCAGATATAGATCTACTACTGCTGCGGTTCTGTAGACCGTGGCCACTAACCCGGTGATGTTAACTTGTCCCCCAGTTTGGACATGTGACAATTATGGTGACAATGTAGGATCAAGTGACCAAGGCCCCCGCCATGCAGACTGGTCTCGCGATCATCTAGCAACCACCAGTTGTGAGGGGAAAAAAATGAGTATTCCTCAGCCGGCTGCGAGTGGGTGCTGGAGGTCGATAGCAGGTTTACTTGTGTTTTAATTGATCTGTTTCCTTTATCGAAGATGTTCTAATGTCACATTTTTCAGCTACTTTTATGCACAAAAGAGTTTGAAACACAAATTGTACGAATAAATTTGTTTTCTGTAAAACAGATTTTCTTCATTTCAGTGATATTAGAACAAAAGAACATTTCAAAACTTATTTTAACGGCACAACATCGATGAATTGTTGACTCTGTGACACTTTGATGAACAACAAATGACACAGAATACGTCAGGCTGTTTTTTTTTTTTCATCTTTTGTTAAATCCATGCTTCTGATTAAACTAAAATTAACAAACATTTGTTTGTAGTTTTGGAATTATTAACAGATTTTATCCAGAAACAAACAAAATATTTATATTAGTGAATCTCTGAAAACTGTCGAGATGGGATGCCCAAATATGGAATAATTACTAACAATCTAAAAATTATAATAAAATCAAAGCCTATAATATTACACACACACACACACACACACACACACACACACACACACACACACACACACACACACAGCAACAGATTGTAGTAGAAGTCGAAATTCATTGTAGGAAACTTTTACAATTAATAATATGCAATTATTACATGCAAACTGTTTAAACACATGGCCGAGGTTGTAAGTGATGGATAGATGTGTATCTATGAAAGCATTGTTCCTCACGCTCGGGGGGGGATCTCGGTCTTTGTGTACCCTAGACTTTGTTATACGTGGTGCTGTTCATTAAAGGCTGCTTCCTGTGATCTGCTGTAATTCCAGTTTATTCTCATATACACAGTAGATGGTGCAGCTTTCCTCTAAAACACTCTGATCGGATCAAATTTCCTTATAAATATTGGCTATTTTTGCATCGTGATTGGTGACATCACTGTTTTTTCTTATTGCATTTTTCAGGGTGTCTGCTTCCTATCATGTAATCAGAGTCCTCGTTGTTGATTGGTGAGTGTTTGGATCTCACATGGTCGTTTTAAAAAAACAACATTTTTTTCCTATGCACTATTTTCTCATTTGCAAATGGGGAGTCAAACAGAGAGAAGCCCGCTGTATATTTGCCCTGCCACTGTATCCATCTCAGTTTACTTCACACAACCTTATTTCAGATAGAAAAAAATCAATACCTTACGCGTGACCTCTGCCAGCCAGATGAATAAATATTACATGTGCTATTGCCCACGATGAATTTAATGGCTTTCCTACTGACCCCTCACAAACTGGATGCATGGCTGGATGCATGTGCATGCTATGGGAATACATCAGATCTGTCAGCTGACTCGGTTTGATCAATCTGAATTTGGCAATCTGTTCAATAAATGTGAAACGCAGGTGGCTACCGGACAAGCCACTGTGTCACATGCCACCTTTATGTTAGCTGAGGGCTCACGCAGGCTGCATTCAGTTAATAGGGAGCATTGCCTTTGAAGACACATTACTGCCACTCGGATGCATCGCAAGAACCAGTCGTTATTGAACGATGCAGCTAATGGAACCTTAAGGGCCTGCTATTGATCAATGAGCTGCCACTCTTTTAGACTAATGTGATCAATAATTCAGCCATGGCCTGAAAAAAAAAATTAATAGTGCCAGTGGTGTGGCACTTACCCCATCTGACTTCCTTTTGAGAGAAATGTGAGATGTACACCTTCCTACAAAACATTTCCATTTGTGAGAGCTGCATGCTAGATGCTATTAATACCATGCATTCATGGGAGAGAGGGAGAGAGAGAGCACTTTTCTATGAAAGGCAGGCTGTTCGGGGAGGAATCAGCAAGCCGCTTTGGCATGGTAAAATGGTTTTGATAATGGGATGGGGGGAATGCAGGTGAACTTTGGAGAATGGAGTAGAGGACGTAAAAAGGGGGATATGAATAGAGCGCGGACGGGAAGGACAAAAAGCTGGGGTGTGAATGGGTCAGTCAAAAAAAATAAAAATAAAATAAAGCCGTTAAAAGCAGTTTCATCTGGTGACAAAGTGGAGCAAAGTACAGGGGCAAAAGAAACTTGAGCTTTCTTAGGTTGGAGGTTCTGTGATGACAAGGTCTGATTATGTACAGGAGCCATGCAGCAGAATAAACGGCCACTTGACATTGAAAAATCTTTTTTTTTAAGCAAGTAAAGAGGGAGTGCAGAAAAGTATCACTTGCTGAACAGGACTGGATTGCTCTGTTTTACCCTTCATGTTTGATTATTGCATTTACATATTCGACAGCCTGCGGTGTTAGGCAGCGTTCAGTCCTTTTCGGCTCCTTGTGTTTGCTGGTGTGAGGTCCATCAAGCAGCACGACTGCTCCTCTCTGCACACTTCTCTACGGTAACCTGTTGGTCTGCCTGGCTGGGAGCGTGGCTGACAAACTGAGCTAGATTTGGCCATCATGTGAGCAATGTACTGCATTACTTTTAAGAAAAGTAACACATAACGTGCAATACTTTAACCAATACTTTAACCACCGGTTAAGAAGCAGAGCAGAAACATTAAAGTGACTTGACTCACTCCTGATTGGTCAGAAACTCTGACATATTTGAAGGTGCAACTGATGTTACTAAATCCACTTAACAGGAGAATAAAGCAGATACAATAAAACACCAGACAGAACCGGGACCACGGGAAGCCTGAGAACTGAAACAGGGTCAAATAGAAAGTGAACAATAGAACTCAGAAAACTAAAGTAAGAAGCCTGAGGATAGAAACAATGAAACAAATCGGGAATTACCAGAAAAGGACAAAAATTCAAAGCTGCAAAAGTACAATAAACAAATCAAACAGTAGCAATAGAAAAATGAAAGTCCTAAACTAAAACCTTTTTTCTTCCTTTTATCTTCTCCTCTTCCTCCTCTCTGCCCCCGCAGGGACAGCTCCTTTCTGCCAAATTTCTGTTTTGTAGCCTCATCCACAAATGAGCGAAACTGACGGAGCATCGGGCCACACCTGCTGACGCGGATACCTGCCCAACTACCTGAATGCACGCCGACACGGGAAGTCAATGTAGCCTATTCATTAAATTTGTACTGCTAGCATTGTACAAATATGGACAGTTGGAATAGTCTCTTCTTTCTTTTAGGACATTGGCATGTGTTTTAAAAAAACGTGACAAATGCTGGTGAGTTTGGGGGCCCCCTAGTGGTCGGGGGCCTTTTCTGGTTATATTCCCTCAGCAGTGCCCGTTGTGACGCTGACAACACCTTAAGAAATATTCCATTCATTGCCTTAAGCCTGCTCGTCTTTTTCTGTGTGAATGTGTGTTTCAGTGGACTGTTTCGCAGGATTTTGTTGAATGATGTTCTCCATTTAGATTCTGCGCTAAAGCACTATCACACAGACGAGACCGAGAAAGGAAAGGATGAAACAGAAGAATGGCGACGAAACTCTAAACGAGAACCAGAGCCGTGACAGATTTGACTCAATTTCTTTAAAGATTTCAGGAGACAAGATACTTGGAGAGAAGATGACAGCAAAAGGAGGAGGAAATGCTTTTAACACGAGCAGCAATCATGCCGTTTGTCGCTCTGCAGCTGGTCCGCGAGTCATCTTCTGCCACTGCCAGTGACGCCGCCCTGCGACACAGATTTTCCCGCCTAGTCATTATTGCAAGATGTCCAGACGAGGATCTCACAGCAGTTGTTCTTTTTATTAACTCTGCGTTTCCCGCTCACTTCTTCTGTTTCTCTTTATACTCCCTGTCTTTTTTTGTCTTTTTGAAATGTAGTGAAATGTGAACATGCACACATCCCACGACTCCCGCACTGAGTGGCTCTGCAGTGCAGTGCCATCTTTATCGTGGTACCGGGAGAAATCTTTATGCTACAGTCACACCAGGAGAAACAGTGGCTGGAGACCACGGCACGACCAAAATTACTGTGAGCGCATGCAATCAACTCGTAATCTCGCTGACTTTGAAACGGTTGCCTCAAAGACAGAGATGCAGGTCTGAGACCATTCACTGCGTGCAATCTGTGATAAATCAGCGAGAATCACAAATCTGTGATTCACATCATTTATATTCCAGCCAGAACTGCATAGATTTGAAATTTCGTTTTAGAAAATCCACCACAAATACTGACTTTGCTCCTGCAAGATGGCAGTTTAACTGCAAAATGTTGCTCAGCAGCTTTGCTTTTATGTAGGAGTGTGACTAGAGTATAAACAGTTGAGTCCCCTATTGCAAAGGTGCTTTGCAGATGAGTTGCCCTCATAAGCACAGACTGACCCAAACTGATTGTAAAGCTTTGGGAATCTGTCTGCATTATAAATGTGAATCACTCGCAAACGAATCTGCTTGAGTCGGACTGCGACTGTTTGAAGACAGGTCGCCTCCCACGAGGTGGCCCGTGCAATCTCCTCGTGATCGAAGGCGCCACCCAGCAGTTGAGCGGTTGAACCTCTGGACGACCGTTTGGTCACCGAAACTGATTGCAATCACTCACCAAATGTGAAAAAAATCAAATCACTGCAATCATCAAGCATTTTTCCAGTTATGCCTTATTTTTGCTCTAGTGTGACAGAGCCATCGCTGAAGCGGTCTGGCCTTCATCCACCCCAGGCCCTTTGCTGTGCATCGTTCCCTTTTCTCTCCACACTTTCCTGTCTGTTCTAATTTGTTCCTGTCAAGGCCAGAAATATTTCCCAAAACCGTTTTCCCTAGCAACCAGTGGTTGCTGGCGGGAGAAGGGGGGGTACCGACCGGTCTCCGGGACCATGTGACTGGGGTCTGACTTGAGCTTGGATTGAATTTTACAAGCAGAAAAGTTAACGTCTACAATGTTGCCGGGTCATTCTGAAAGTAAAAACAGATTTGTATACTGGTTTGCAGCTTGACCGTGAAGAATTGCAACTTAATTAAATAAAATAAATAAAAATTACTTGACATATTTTATACTAATTAACAACTAATAATAAATCTGCAGGATCTGAATCAGAGATATTTGATACACATGTTCTCTAAATAATTAAAAAAATAGATTCTTCTTCAATCTGTTGCTTATTTTGTCTCTCCTTTTCTCTCTTCTTGTTTTTGCTAACACAATTACACCAGTAAGAACACTCCGGAGAGTGCTTGTTCACAGCCAGCAAAAACTAGCAACATATTCGATACTTCATGCACCTACTTCAGAAAAAAAAAGCCCTTCAGACTCGTGCAGGTTCGATCAAGACTGTTTTTGACATTATCAGCCCCCTGGGTGCTGTTACTATTCTCAGCTCCATACACCTCCTCTTCAAACTGCACGCCCCTGAAAAGAATTAGCAACCTGTAATAACAGAGTAGCAGGCTAAAAGCTATGGTTTGCTGCGCAGCCCGAGCTCCACGCCGTGGTTCAGCTGCCTTTAAACCTTCTAACAAACATCTGGCCTTTCTATAAAAGCCGGGAGGGCCGAGCACCTGACACCAGATACTCCCTGTGACACCTAGAAACAGTCGTTACCATCAGCTGAGATATGCATGAATGCCCTGAGAGTTTATGAGGGAAGTGTGCACAGTGTTTCCTCACACTTTGCTGCCCCGAAGCAAAATTACGATGCAAGTATGAACAAAACCAAAAGCATATAAAGCCTGCGCCCTTTATCAATTATGCTGTAACGTGATATTTGTGTGCTGTGGGGTTTCTGGGAGAGGCTGCTTTGCACTGAAGTAAAAAAAAAAAAAACTTTCTCAAGGGTCAGAAGTGAATGGCTTGAGTGTTTTCCCTTGTGTTAAGTGCCAGATCAAAAAAATATGATGACTGACATATTAGCTGGTGACAGGAACCATGTCGGGCCTCCAGTTTATGCTTCCAAGGCTGCCGATCCCCGCGCCCAGCTGAAACTGGGTTTATAGGACCCAGGGAGCCGAGCAGTTCCAACATGACACACTAATGGCTTCAAGTGGTTAAACGGAGTGCACTGCGCCATTTCATTGCATGAGCACTATCTGCGAGATCTGACAAGTTGATTCCTCGGAGGGGAGATAAGAGGCAATTTGTTAGCCCAGTAGGATTAACTAGCCCCTGCTCTGGATTTTAGTCCTGGCTTCAGAAGTGACAGACAGAATCCAGCTGTGGGTTTTAGTTTGGAGGTCTGCTGACGCTGGAATCGGGAGGCGTTACATCACAGATAATAATAATAATGAAGTTTTGTTTTCGCTACAGCTTTGCTTGGTTGTTGTGTGCAGTTGCGGCTGCCAGACGTTTGCAGGTTGGATACCACACCTCAGTCTGTGTGAACTAAAAGCTGAACTCCAAATATCCTTTGGGAATGTTTGTCCTGGCCGCCGCTTCGGCCCGGCCGCTCTGCCGAAATGTGATTAAGTAAACTTTGCGAGGCTCACAAGAGGAATCCAGAAACATATTAGATATGCTGTGTGTCATACAACAACTGGAATGCCATAAAATCCCCTCAAATAAATGAATAGGTGGAATTATCTCCAAGCAAAACTGTTTCTCTTCTTCGCCTGGAAATACGTACGTACCAATGTTTATGCTGAGCAGTGATCTACAGTGTATATATGAGCAGCTGCTGGGATGTCTGCAACATTTGTCATGAGAGCAAAGTGTTGTAAATTATCATCCTTTTGGCTTAATGTGACTGATTAGTCTAAATCAAGAACAGAACATCTTTCTTTTCATTTTCTTTTCAAGTTCTGGATTTCCCTCTCCTCATTTATCGATGTGCCGGCTCGGTTTCTGCGCTGGCGCTGTCGAACCCTTCCCCACCGCCAATCTGCTCTACTATTTACCTTTTCTTCCTGTCCAAGGGCGTTTGCGGTTTCTGTTAACAGTGGGTAAGGTCTAGTATTGCCCCTCTGCGCCCCTGATTTATGTGGTACGAGGGGTTTGGAGGATAAATATTAAAACATGGCCGCTCCATTGGCTGCCAGCAATAACAGGCTGGCTGGTTTCCTGTGCAGGGTTAGATTGCCTTGCCTTGCAGGGGCTTTGGGGACGGCAAGGCCAGTGGAGGGGAATCCAAGAGAGGATAAAGAGGCAAATAAAGGGACAAAGAGCATAATCAGCACAAGGTAATTCCACACATGAAAGCAGTATTCTCTCTAAAACAGAGCAGCACTGCAAACATGGCTTGCACTGAACATCTAAAGGGCACGACTGCGGGGTCAAGAACACCGCGTCATCGGAGGACAGTCACGATTCTGCTGCCAAAATGGTGCAGGAGGGCATCCTGGCACTTTGAGAGAGCGTCCCATTGCTGCCTGTCTTTGACCGTGTCCTTGAGCTGCACACTAAATCTAACGTGTTCCTGTGGATCTGCAAAACGGCCAAACCTGTGAGCTCACCCCAGTGTGTTCAGTAAAGGAGTATCATCAGCGCGGAAGCGCAGGGTACCGCCTTCACGGACTTCCCATTCCCAGAGATCTCTTATCCCATCCAGTAAAACTGTTAAACAAATCCAGGTGATACGAGTTGTGGTTCACTGGCATCTTTGTTGCACTGCTGATTCTTAGTGACACTGTTGCTGCTATTGTGGAGCACTGTGTTGCTGATGTATGCGTGTGGATGTTACATCTGACAGTTCCCACAGGCACAAGTTTCCAAAGAGACAGTGAAGGGGTGGAACGTGTGTCACATTGGTGGAAGCAGAACGGACGATAAAGGAACAGTTTCAGTGATTTGAAGCATTTCTTTCCTTTCAACCTGTAGTTTGTTAGCTAGGTACCTAAGTGCTACCTGGCGACAGTAAAACGATGCTGACAGTGGAGGCAGGGTGCTAATATTATCCAGGCGTTGCTAAATATCCACCAGGTCTCATAGAAATATGTGAAATGACCACAGTTGTGTTAAAATTACAGCAGAACTGCTCTGGGTTTCCTCCCCATGCGCTTTTATCTGTTTATCAAGCTGATTACTGCGTGAAGCCCCGCCTCCGATTGGTGCCAGCACCTGTTCTTTGCCCTGACTTCATCTCCCTTGGCTGATTCCCCTTGGTCCCGCTCGCCATCACAATTGTTTGGACCAGAGCCCGATCTCGTGCCCCAACTAAACCACAGCATTAATCACTGCAGCTGGTTTAAAGGGTCACCGGTTTGTCATTCTGGTGGGTTTGGATTTGTGAATCTGCTCATAAAGGTCACCAGCAGTTATGTGCATGGCTCTGATTGGTTGGTTGGTTCTTGTCATTAGCTTATTGCTAGCTTGCATGCACTCAGTAACTTTTTTCTTCTTTTTTAAATTGAGAAGCGCCGAGCTCCACCCGCCCTGAACTCTTCAGCTGAATTATACTTAATTTATGTTTTGCTATGAAAACATTCCACATAGCCAGAACATATAACAGAAGAATCACGAGGGTGCTGTAAATGAGAGCGCAGAAAGTTTTGTGAATTCATGGGTTAGGATTTTTATTTGACCACTCACTGCCCTCTGAGCGCTGCTCTTTATTTCAAGAATAACAGCTGCACATCGCAGCTGCTAAACTTTAAACTCGATACATTTAAACATTAAGCTAATCAGCGCATTAAGGTCTCATAATGTGCCATAACCCAGTGGCATGTGGAGAGATCAAAGAGAAACTGAATCTATTTACTGATAAATGTTTTAATCTGTGTTCATTTGTAAAATGAGCCGAATGAATGCAGGTTCCCATGACGGTGTGACGTGTACAGTTTGTGCCGCTGTAACATTGTTGCAGGCGCACGAGCTCGTTCCTAAAGCAGAGAAGCTGATTGCACTTGCAGAGCATGCTGAATGAACATGTGACACTTCCAGCTGATTTTAAACCTGTTTCATACAAGTTTAGACAGATAAGTTACCACGGTGATTGCTTTGTAGTGTTCTCCTCTGGTCATTAAAGCAACAAGCTTAGGCCAGCCCCAACTGTTATCTCATCCTAAACCCAACCGTGTAGTTTTGGGCCTAAAGTTAACCAATCCATGACTGTAAATAAAATTAAAAACTACTATAACATCTATAATTAGTGGTCCGATTCTTCTCGTGAGACTGTTTGATTAGAGAAACCACCGTGCGCTCCACCTCTGAACGTGGACTGTGACGTGCACGCGGATTCCTTGATGTTGACATTGCAGCAATGAAGTCATAAGTGACTTTCCACTGGCACAGAATCCGTGGTTCTGTTCACACTTCAGTGTGCCACTTGTAACCGAACCGACGCTCCCCCAACCAACAGCTTCATGCTTTTGCAGCCGTGCTCTGTGGTAATGATGCTTGGGAAATCAGTCATTGAATGTGGGCCAAGGAGAAATAGCACAGCAACTATTTAATGGATTGCCATTAAATTTAGTGGAGACCCTCTTAGTCCCCTTGGAATGAATGTTATTGACTGTACTGGTGCCACGACCTTTCCTCTGGCACCACCAGATCCACAGATTCCTTTAAGCCCTTTGAAGTCATCTTAGTTGGACACAAACTGTATTTTTAAAAAGATTAGATGTTGAACTAAGCAGTCTATTTTGACTTTTTTTTTTAAACTCTGGATGATTAATATCTAAACTCTCTGAGATTACTTTCATAACCGCTTTCCACCTTTACGCAAATCAAAGTTTCTTAATGCCGTAACCCTTCTTTTCTAGAGGCACGGTTCACATCAGCAGATGCTTCCTGTAAAGAACCAACTCACAGTGTTTTATTTAAATCACAGCAGCTGTAACGCACACCTTGTTTCACTGATTGGGCTCCAGGTTTGCTCACTCCTGACTCCAATTAAATTTGGTTGATATCGTTAGCCTTGGGCTTCAGCCCGACTTCCAGCTAACACCGTAAACAAGTGAATGATGTGTTCAATATACAGAAAATTCAATGATCTGTGTTTTATTATCAAAAAGCGATTCTATTTGTTTCTAATTGAGACACAGACTGCTGTTGCTCTCGTTTTCAAAGGCCCTGCTTTTCACTTTCTATCCTTCACTACCTTTGAACGGCATAAAAATCGCTGTAAATCTCACACACTGAAACTAAATGTAGAGACTCAGGAAGAGGCAGCCAGACATCTTTCTGGCTCAGGCTCCCGAGGACAAAAGTAATATTCCCAAACTAACATATCCCTTTCAGCACACTGTGTGTGTTTTAACAGTCAGTGCTTCTAAAATGAACCGAATCCCCGATAATAAAACAAAGAGACCAAAAATGAAAGATCAGATTTTCCTTCCCCCCCTCAGGGAACGCGATATTACGATGATCAGAATCACTTCAGCCACCAATAACTGTTTAAGAGTTTGTATTGGCAGAGCCCTGAAACCTAATCGGGCTTCACAGACTATAATAATGACACACAAGGTAGAAGGACAACAGGATCTCATGGTGCAAAACGATATGGCTATGAACCACAGACTGTGGACATTAGTCTAAATATATACATTTTAACAGTATCCGTGTTTGTGCAGGGCGTTTGCAGCTGCAGAGGAAATTGTGGTGCCTGATAGTGCATATTATAAGATTTATAGAAAAAAGATGATACACGTTTATTTTTCTGAGAGACCATAAGTGTAACACTATTACAGCTAACATGTTAGCAAACATCGCTAGAGTAGAGGGCAACATGAGCATTCATTTGTTATCAACCAAGGATGTAGCCCAGGAAGGGAAGAACCTGGCTCGACAAGGGTCCGATTAAAGTAATTCTAGATGTCCACATCTAGAATTACTTTACTGGCTGTAGATTTACTGAATCTAACAAACACGGGACAGGAGATGATCAGTGCTTAAGGAAGTTGATTACAAACTGGCTGCTTTCTTAGAGATACTACACAGTATGAATGGGAGCGTGTGTGGCTGAGAGTGGGCAGGCCGGCAGGCAGGTATCTGTGACAACCCGGCTCTCTCTCTCTCTCTCGTAGCAGGAAATCCAAAATCTAGTCCAAACATGAGTCCAGTCCAAGCAGGGAGGTCCAACGCAGCTCCACCATCTAGCAGAAAACAAGTGGAAGGACCGGTCCTTAAAAACATGCAGCACCTGGCGAGAATAGAGGGAACAGGTGCACAGCTGGAGGCTTGCCCAAGGCTGACTGAACAGAGAGAGAGAAGGAAAAAAGGGCTGAGGAGGGCAGATAATGACAGTAACCCCCTCCTCAATGGGCTTTTCAGGATGCACCTTGTGGACGTCTCTCAGCCAGTGAAGCATTCCTCTGGACAGTATCCCTCCATACTGGAGGCCCCAGAGTCGCCTGTGGAAAGGATGATGACCACGGGCAAGTTGAAGGGGGTCAGCTGAAGGGCTGGAAGAAACTGGAAGGTGGGGTGGTTCCTGTCATGGTCTGTGGGTTTTGTTGGGTCATTTTGGGGCTTTTGTGGTTATTGCTGTTCTCTGAGTTTTTAATTTGCTTTTGATTATTATTCTTGAGCTCCAGTTTTGATTATTATTTGGCCGAGTTTCATAATTTTTTGTTTCTATAATTATTCCGGCATTTATTATCACAGAAGCTTAGATTCTGATATTTGTTTCTTTGTGTTTTAGCTGATTTCTCTATGTTCAGTCAAGTGTTACTAGTGACTTACTTCCTGTTTTTTTGTGTTCTTTTGAGCTCTTTGTCTCTCGTGATTTGCCTTCATTTTTACTTCCCCGTGTCGGGTTTGTCATGGCTCCTGTCTACCAGTTAACCACACCTTGTGTTTCAGGGGCGGGACCCACTCCAGCTCCTGCCTGCCACGTTACTCACCTATTCCCTGCAAATCAATCAGTTTGATCTTTCCATTCCGCTGTTGAGTCTCATCCCTGACGCAACCATGACCGAGTTATGTAGCTTGAGTTCGGCTATATCTCGTTACCCTTACGTTTCCACGCTACCTGAATGCCTCCTGTGTGTGTTTAAAGCCTCAATTTGGATTCAGTTTTTAAAGGTATATCTGTACAAAAGACCTAAACCTTCTGACCTGAGGTGGTGATGTAGGGGATGGCCACTTCAACAGTGGAGGTTTGATATCCCAAAGAAGCCTCAAAAGGGGGTCAGCTGGATCCAAGGTAATGGTGAACTCTGTGCAGTGGGATTTTCAACCCAAGGAAGCCTCTAACTCGTGGTTGTCTGTCTCCATTTAGCCGTTAGTTTGAAGATGGAAGGTTAACTGTTGTTCAGCTGTGAGACTCGTGGTTGAGACTTGGGTGTGCCTGACACGTGTGCAGAATTATACCTGTAGCTACATGCTTTAGTTGGCAGTTTACTAGTCACACTTTCAGTTCAAACTTATGTCATCTGATATGACACCACTGCATTAAAATGTCTTACTGCTGATACTGCTGAAGGAGCACTGAGTCTTTATGTGAAAAGACACCAATAAATGACATTGAAATGTACCAGCTTGACCCTCTTTAGCTGATAAATGCTCCCTTTGCTTGCTACTTTTCTATGGAGTCTCCAAATGACTGAGACAAAAATCTTTTCCTCTGGCGCATTTTTTGCATTTCCGTTAGGCTCCATCCACTGATAACTTACTTCCAGTAAAATGAGAGCGCTCTGCTGTAGATACTATGGAAAGGACAGATGATGTGATGCATGATAAAAAAGCAGCAGCTGCTCTGTCTAACTGTGACAGTTGAAGCTGTGGCTGGATTTGGTTACCAATCGGAGTACAGTTGCTGCTGTGGTTCAGTCTATGGTGCTGGGAAGTTTTCTAACTGTAGTGTTTCATGACAAATGTGGTGCCAGTAAACTACAGAAGTACAGTAAATGTGCCAGCTGTAAAGAGCCAGAACGGCGTCTCGGTGCACGTACACAATGCTGCATAGTCGGTATTACAGGCATTAAAAAAAAACAACAGTGTGTCATCGCCGAAATTATGACAACAAAAGCACGGCCACAATAGCAGTGACAGCTATGTCATCCAGTGGCTGAAGTCATAATCACAGTGTGTCTCAATTAGCCTCAGCAGCTGTCACTGAGAGCTGGTTATATTTATAAATGCTATATTGCAGACTAGCTTTGGGGGGGGGGGGGGGCATGCTGAAGCAAGTTCAACAAATTTTTACATTTTCGTCACTTCACTTAACCTAACATCAGCATTTAGGTTAAGCTGTCGCACAGACTCATAAGTCAGTCCAGGATTACACTGTTCAAAGAATTAACTGAGTTCAGCATCAAGTCAGTTAAACCTCTGGGATATTTGGCTTGGGTCAGTGTCACTGCTGGTACTATGAGGTGATACCTGGACCCTACAGAGGTTGCACAGGTAGTCCAAGTCTTCCAGGATGGCACACCAATACGTGCCATTGCCACAAGGTTTGCTGTGTCTCCCAGCACAGCCTCAGGATCATGGAGGAGATTCCAGGAGACAGGCAGTTACTCTTGGAGAGCTGGACAATGCCCGGCCTCATGCGGTGAGAGTATGCAATCAGTTTCTGGAGGATGAAAGAATTGATACCATTGACCGGCCCCCACGTTCGCCTGACCTAAATCCAATACAACGCCTCCGGGGCATTATGTTTCAGTCCATTCAATGATGCCAAATTGCACCTCAGACTATCCTGGAGCTCAGTGATGCCCTGCTCCAGATCTGGGAGGAGATTCTCCAGGACACCATCTGCCGTCATTAGTCAGGCATGCGTACAAGCACGTTGGGACCATACAGAGTACTGGGTACCATTTTGAGCATTACTCAGACTGTTAAAAAAAGACAAAGTTCCAGAGCAGGTTAGGCATGCAGCATAATTTACAATGTACAATGTAAAACCCAGGATTGATCCCGAAGCTCCCCCACTGCACCCCATATTCTGATTCATAGTTCAGGCTCAAGAGCCCTGACACTTGTGGCTATAGCCAGCTTTAAAATATACATGATGCTTGTAATGTGAGTGGATGCAAAAGCTGCAGTGAGGCAATATAAAAGTAATTCAGAAAAAAAAATTCCCTTCATTCTGTTGGCTCTTTGGTTGTTGAATGTTGCCATTTTGTGCCGTGCACGCTGAAGGATCAGAGCTTGTCCTCTGAAAACATCTGCTGTAAACAGCTGTCCTCGAAATGTGCCTTAAAAGCAAATGAATAAGCCAAAAGATGCTAAAGAGTCTCCGTAAGGCTTCATATTTTTAAATATAAAACTAGTGCTTAGATGAGCTCTAAATAATAATAAGCAGTTGAAAACCTGTTTTCCTCAAGCTGAAATGTGAGGCCGACGTGTACAAGGATGGGTGCACCGTAGGGACGAAACAGGGTGGGGGTGCACTCTGCTTCATACAAGCTAGCCTGAGGATGCTCGCAGGCATGAAGCATGTGAGCGCTGAGATGGACTTTAGTGCTGCCTGCTTCAAATTCCTGAGCACCTGCAGTCAGGCTGAAAAGAAACAGCAGATTTATCAATAAGAAAAACATTGTGATAGCCAGCAAGTGAAGGCCATTCATTATATTTGTGCTTGGACACGCACACCTGCACAAATCCACGCACAGGTACATGTATGCATTCAGCATCGAGTGGGAAGTGCCAGAAGCTCCCTGCTCATTATCTGCATTTGTAAACACACAGACATGCATGTGAAAGAGCTCTTTCAGTTACACTGTAATGATGGCGCTTGTTACGTGAAGGTGACTGTATGTCACGCTGCTCATACTCTGCCTGATGCGTTAATACTTTTTAACCTCAAGGACCAAATTTATTTATGCATGTAAACAAATGAAAGGATGTAAATAAATTGCCTCAATAATCAAGAGCACATGCTGCCTGTAACTGGCTCTATGTGGGGTGTTTGTATCAAATATGCTTTATGGTCAGTTGCCTTCTTTTGTCACATTTTAAATTGCAATAAAAGTATGGATCTAAGCATATATGGTGGTTGTGTGTGCCTTCATTTACATATGTTGATAAATCCACAGATAGATAGCTTCCAAAGTTGAACACAGCCATGGCGGAGGCCAGATAAGCGGGAGGACTGCATCAGGAAGGACAGCAAACTTAAAATCTTTGCCAAATCAAATGTGGACCATCAAGAATGAGATTTCCATACCGGTCGGTCAGGGCCAGAGGTAACAATGGCTGCTTCTGCTGCTTTTGGCAAACAGGGTTCCAGTGGAAATAGTCTTACTGCTGGGCAATGACAAAAAAAGAAGAGAGGGGGAAGGCATGTTTGCAGGCAGCGAGAGAGAATGAAAGGTAACATCAGGGATCAGCTCTGATCTGATGAGCCCCTTCTTGTTTGCGATGGTGATGACGGGCTGAGAGATGAGGTCAGGCAGGAGTCTCTGTGGACTCTCAGCTTTGCAGATGAAATGATCTGTAGTGAGAGTAGAGAGCAGGTGGAAGACAGCCTGGAGAGGTGGAGGTATGCTCTGAAGAGAAGAGGAATGAAAGTCAGTAGATGTGTGTATGAGTGTGTGAATGAGAGGAAGACAGGTGTAGTGAAGGTGGATGAGTTTAAATACATGGGGTCAACCATTCAAAGCAAGAGACAGTGAAGAAGAGAGTGCAGGCAGGGTGGAGATATGTGTCAGGGGCAATTTGTGGCAGAAGGATGGCAGCAAGAGTGAAAGAGAAGGTTTACAAGGTGGTAGTGAGACCTGCTGTGATGTGTGGTTTGGAGACGGCGGCACTGACAAAAAGACAGGAGGTGGAGCTGGAAGTGATTTTCACTGGGAGTGACCAGAACAGACGAGATTAGCTACACGTACATCAGAGCTCAGGTTGAGAGGTTTGGAGACAGAGTTAGACAGCGAGGTTGAGATGGTTTGGGCACGTGCAGAGGTGGAATAGTAGATACACTAGACAAAGGATCTATAATATGGAGATGCGAGGTGGGAGGAAAAGAGGAAGACCACAGAGAAGGTTCATCTCTGTGGTCTCTGTGAAGTAAAGGAGGACTAGGATGGGATGGGATGGGAGGAGGGGGGGGGGCACAAGGACAACTCCCATGACTGCAAAACGACAATCCAAAGTTTTCATTGCCACGGCGATGAATGTCTTTTTACCTGGATGGGTCACCACGGTAACTGGTCTGGAGCAGGTTGTGTTCAGACTCTCACCTTAAAATAATCTCAAACTGACACATTTTCACCGATTCTCCTGTTTGCAGCACGTTTTAAGTGTGACATCGGTCCTCAAAGCATTTTTTCTAAAAGGAAATTTACAGCATTTAAATATGTTCCATGTGTGAAGTCAGTTTTCTATTTGTATGCAAAAAAAAAAAGCTAAAACAGATCCGGCCTGTTGTCTTTCCACAGCCTTCAGAATGGCGGCATTAATATCTGCAGATTTATAGTTGAGGCAAATTGAATTATCTGTCGTGCCTTTTTTTCCACTTGCAAACTGTTTGAAGTGAGACTGCCACGGACACCCCGTGAAGACAGATGGATTTGCTGTCGTGTTTCTTTGCCAGCAGTAAGTCCCAAAGTCTTTGTTCTAACTCGAAGAATTCCTGAGCTCATGTGCTTTCCTGCTTTCCTTTGCTCGGGCACTTCCAGCATCACAGATGTAATCAGTCACATGATGTTTTACTTCTCTTACAGACCGCACTGACATTATTTTGCATAATGGTTGGAAACACTTATAAAAAGGAAGAAAATGATTTTTATTGTTCTGCCAGTAGATGCAAAGCAATTTTAATCACACAGTGGTGGGTAAATGAATGCTCCCATCACTCTCAGATGGAAATCATTTACTTGTTTGGCTGCGTCATGTCTTATTTTCCATTTTTATTGTTTCGGATTGTTTTTAATTTATATTTTTATGTTGTACAATTATCGTTAGCTTGTACCAAGTTAACCCTTTGGCCCGTAGGGATATTTTCAAACAGCTGGTTTTTAGCAACATGACACTCATAAACACAGATGATATTAAAGAATAAATGACTGATCCTAACAAACATGCAAAAATCTATTTTCATTCACTGATGTTTTGGAGCGCTTTGATGTTTTTATACTTTGCAGAGGAGCCTGCTATCTACTGTACTGTCTCGTACAGTCAGATCTGCTGAGCTCAAATTAGTCATCACAGCAGCCCCCATTTATAACCCCATGCTCTAAGGTATTACAGCAGAGCTGCACGCTGCAGCATCTCCAGTGTTTTTGTCGGGGTTCTTCGGCAGAAACATTTCTGGAAAACAAACACTGTTAAAGCCTTCATCAGCTTCTGGAAGTCATCGAGTCTCTTTACTTCCCTGCAGCTATGGCCACACAGCATCCACAGGAAAGTGCATCGCTTGTGAATTCCTCTGGCTTTCCAAGCTGGGAGTCTGCTCTGGAATCTCGGATCACTTATAGGGCCATCACCTCAAAGGTATTTTGAGCCTTGGAGCAACTTGTGCTTTTATATGGTCTTATTCATAAATGACACAAACCGAATTCATCATCATGAAAAGCCTGAGCCGCATTTTCATTTGCAGAGCCGCTGTCATCAAAACCCCAACACAAATGTTACCAACATCAGGCAACTGTGTGTTATGGTTTAACAAATGAGGGCCCAAATGCACGATACAAGAGGCAGGTGTGGTGAACAAAAATAAGTTTTAAGGGGATCCGGTGTAAAAATAAATAAATAAAAAATATGCAGAGCAACCCGCTGTGGCAACCCCTTGTGAATAAGGGAGCAGCCAAAAGTAACTTACTAAGCTGATTAAAATTTCCACTTCAGTAGTGCAACAAAAGCAGGAACCCAAGGAATAAAAGCACGGCTGAAAAACACGAGGAGGACTCACGGAAAAGCAGACTTAATAACAGATAAAGACTATAAATACACAAGAAACTAACGAGAAACAGAGGAAGCCAAAAAGAGAGGCGAAGAAGAAAAACAAAGACAGGAAGTAAAACAGATAATGTACAGTACAGACTCCCACAGTGAGCTGATAGAAATGACTTTCTTGAATCCGTGTGAGACGCTGAGAAGGCCATTAACCCATCAGCAGGACCGGTATCTGCTCATTTATGCAAGGTGGAGCAGGACGAGCACTTCCAGAGCTGCAAAATGACCTCCAGCAGCCACTGGCGTGAATGTCTCTGACCAAGCAATCGGAAACAGACTTCATGAGGGCGACCTGAGGGTCTGATGTCCTCCAGTGGGTCCTGTGCTCATTGTCTGGCACCATGAAGCCACACTGAAATTTGAATAATTTTATTATGTTCTCCTGAACTTAAAAATCCAATTTGTATGATCATCTTTTATTCTTTAACACAGCCTGAACTCTCTGAGGCAGCATTCTTGTAATTTCTTGAAGTAGTCTTCAGGAAGAGTTCTCCAGGCTTCTAGAAGGACATTCAAAGTTCTCCTTTTGTTCTGTTCACTATCAAGAAGATTCCACACTGCTCCAATAATGTTAAGGTCTAGATTTTGGGGAAGACAGTCCATGAACAATAGCGTTCCATTGCATGATTTTTTTTCCTATCCGGGTGTCTTTTCACTGTATTGGCAGTGTGTTTGGGATCATTGTCATGCTGAAAAATGAAGATGCTGCTGCCACTAACAAAGTGCCTAAAGATACAATGTAAAATTGGTTCTCTGCTAAGTTGTCTGCTATGTGTAGACACAACACAGGTTCATCCTTCCAGTGTGTTTTTTTATTCTCCAGTGATTCCTGGGTCAGTGCGGCTCAACAAACATATAACATTCCTCTATTGAAAGACCTTCAGAAAGCCTGGATAACTGCTGCTCAAAGCCACTTTAAAAAAGTCACATGAAAGGAGTCACATGACTCCTTGACTGTAAAATGTAAAGAAATGAGGCCGTTTGCACAGCACTGTAACTAAATGTAAATTTAAAATGAGAGAGGCGCAAGAACGATACCTTGGGGGATCTCACATGTAATTGCACAGATGCTGTCTGAGAAACATATAATCTAATTTTACATACGTGGAGGAGGGCAGACAGTCACACAGCGGGGGGACAAAACACGTGACTGCTTACCTTCAATGTAAAACAGGACATAACACGAAGGTAATGAAACACAGTGTTTAGAGTAAAGACGATGGCACAGATGGAGACACAGGGTCAAAATAACACCAGGAATTAAAAACTGAGCAACACAAAGATCGTGACATATTCGAGTTAACATGTTTTAAATGGTAATTTCATCCAGATGCGGTGCGAGACAAAAGGTGTCACAAAAATACCCTTAAAACCTCTCCTCCGTCAGCCGCCCACATATCGCCTCCACAATCTGGATCCTTGTCTTTGAGAAGTTTTGCTTTTTCCTTAATCAACTGCCAACAGCAAACTACAAAAATGTTGCACTTGTAAGAAGTGGATAATATCATAAAAATATGGTATTATGGGATAAATGAATTCGTGTGAATGGACATATGTTATTAAAATAGAGGGCGGTTTTGCCTGTTATCCTGTAGATCAGGTTGCTTTAAAGAAAAGTGTTGGACGATGAATAAACAGGCACAAAAGATCCGCAGTGCTGTTTGTCGTTAAGGAGAAAATGCATGGAAGGTTTTAAAAAACATCAATTTGTTCTGAGAGAAAAGCGTCAGAAATTGCAATGAAAACAGGGACTCTCAATTTTACAGTTCACCCTCAACGTGATTAATTTACCTTTTACAATTCATTACAATCAGCTTTATACCGCTAATCCGATATATTTAACTGCTGCTGCAGCCTCATTAATTAGAAAACAGCCTTTCCTATTATCTTTCTCATCCCCAAAACAGTTTGAAGAGAACGTCTGACGCACTCATATTAAACACAACCAACGTTGTTTGTCACAATATTTAATGATCTTACCACCTGCATCTGCAAAAATCATTAGCGGTGTTGTTCGCCCGCCGTGCTGAGGTGTTCGTGGGCTCGGGTTAATATGAGCGGTGAGTATGCAAAACCATGTTCTCCATCAGCCTTTGAACAGTGTGTTGTCTCTTGTTACATCACCAGCTGAGACTCACAGCCACTGTCGGCATCAATTCCTATTCTGATGAGATCTCAGTGTGTGTGTGTGTGTGTGTGCGTGCACGTGTGTGCACATGCACCGTGTGTGTGTAAGTGTTTGTTTTTTAGGCTTTGATAGACACCTTAATATATGTGCCCAGGTTGACATCTTTGTTGGCAGGCCCTGAGGAGATCATGTGACGTTGTTTTAGTATTTGTGAACATTTGTAGTTTGACATCAACCGCCCACATCCGTCTCCTGTTCAGTCTGCTCCTGTTCAGTCACTGACAGAAAACTAAATTTAAACCAGGGCCCTGATCTACAAGAGAACCTTATTCAAAATCGTAAGATGACACATAATAAATCTGACCTTACACGATAACCTTGTTCAACAATGTGCTGCATGACCCGCCTCACTGAGAGACTGCAGGAGCATGCAAATATAGATGTTTGACAATTAAAGGAAGTCACTGAATGCTTCCAGGTTAAAAATGATGTGACTCCGTGGATAGATTATCATGACCACAGGTCCTGGACGCAGACCCGCGTACTTATACATAAAGTACACACTTCCTGTACCCTTCCTAAGCACACGGAGTTTGGTGGCACAATAATACAAGGCAGCTTATGACTGCAGCACGCATGAACTGTTTGTTGTTTTGGCATATTAAATTACTGCTATTCTGTTACATTCTTACAGCACAATATAATATGCTTCTTAAAGAGTCAAACACATTTTAATCTCAATAAAGCCACAGTGGGAAAATGTCCTACCTAAAGCACCAACTTTCCTCTGGCATTCTTTAGCAAGAAGTCATTGATGATGTCCAACTCTGAGACGCTCACACTCACACCGATGGGCAATTTAGAATCACCAGTTAACCTAACCCCACTAACTAACTGCATGTCTTTGGACTGTGGGAGGAAACCGGAGTACCCGGAGAAAACACAGGGGAGAACATGCAACCTAACAAAGAAAGACCGGCCAAGGTGAAATCAAACCTAGGACCTTCTGGCTGTGAGGCAGCAGTGCTAACCACCACACCACCGTGCTGCCCCGAGCCACTAAAGCATATTTCTGTTAGCTTTCCAGTACAATAAAACGTCATCAGGAAGGGCATAAAAATATGCCAAATCAAATGTGAAGAGCTTCCTGCTTCGGTGACCCTCACTGAACAAAGGGAGCGACCAAAAGTAGCTTTTAATAGTGTGACGAATAAATTACAATTTCTTGTAGCCAATTCTCCTACCTAACCCTTATGCTATAGGTATACTAGGTTAGAGTCACAGTGGGTGGAGTTACCGCAGCTCGACCAAAATTATTGCAACATACTCAGGATACAACTAACTGGCACCCAGCTGAGTCAAGTTGGCAAAGAGACGTTACAGATGCATCGTGCTCATCAGCGCAGACCGACTGAATTATTGGAAATCTGTCTGAAATAAAGCAGATAGCAATTATTTGTAAACTTTCATCAATCTGTCAAAGTGGCTGCGGCCGGTCTCAGTCGGACTGTGATTGTTTAGAGACAGGTTGCCTCCCATCAGGTGACCTGCGCGAGCTCCGTGCAATCAAAAGTGGCTGGCTAGAGGTTGCAGCTCTGGGCAACTACTTGTAAGCAGTTGTAGAATGCGAAAAACTTCAATGCACTCACCTGGCAAACACTGGCCATTAGCTATCAAGCTAAGTGTAGATAACGATTTCTTTGAATCTACCATCGAGCTTGTAGGACGGCACAATGAGCACTTATATGGCATCTGCTGCACTTCCTTTTTCTGTGGAAAAGTTTGAACAGAAACAGTTTCTGCTGATACACCATCCTGAGTACTTGAATATAAAGCCTCCCCACAGCCTGATGCAGCAGATACAACCGTCCCCTTTTATTATGTGCAATAAAATCTCTTAATTCACACCAGCAATTAATTTGCACCCACTGTAGGTACCAACAGCCGATGTCTAATATAGTTTCTTTTTTCTAAAAGACACTTGTGTTTTTTTCTTTTTAAATTTATGTTTACTTGTTAATATTTATTGTTTCAACTGATCTTTATGCTGTTTCTCTAAGAATGCGCCTGTTTTAATGGGAAATTTGGCTTATAACTCAAGCGGGACAGTAAAAATTTAAATTAACTGAGCTTTTACAAGCTAAATGTTTTGATTATAAACCTCGACTGCTAACTGGAGCAATAAAATTAAAGTTGTGGAGAATAAGCTGTAACACCCTCCTTTTAAATGTAGTGGAGTAGAAGTAGCCCATAAAGCAGGATGTACAATTAAAAGTGGAGGATCTGTGATGTGTATTTTCTTTTCATAATCGTGCCTCTTATCCTGTCCTGCTGACTCACTGCGTTATAATCAGCCCCGACTCTCGCTGAACTTAATCTGCCATTTTATTTGACCGAATCACAACAGAAACATTAATCAAATTCAGAAAAAGGGTTTATTTTCCAGAACTCCGTGCCCTCCCGCTTGCTTGTTTTTGGTAACACAATCTCAGCATTTACATTCCTTGCACTATTTGGATTTGAAAACCTCCGTTTGGCCTGATTCTGTAGCTGAGCCCACGAGTCGCGTGATGACACAACGTGGAAGAGTCCCGGCGCTCTTTCAGAGCAGTCCAAGAGACACAAGGAGCAGCGTGACGCTTCACCTAATCAGTCTTAGAGAGTAAAATAATCCCTCCCTGACTTTATAATAAAGAGTTTGTAATGTCTGACTGTGACACGCTGGTAAATTGAGGAGAGGGACTCATGGATTCGCTAAAACTGGGATTTCTTTAAGTTGTGCAGTTTTTGGTTGTCATCCTTATTATTCTTTATTTTAATATTTTCAGATGTTTCCTTTTTCATCTTTCAGATCCTATTGAATGATTTTAAAAGCATGCAAAAGCCTTTTTTTTGTGCTTTAACAGAAGAGCTCTATAAGTTCTCTGTAGGCTACTGATGTTAATGTTTGTCTTATTTTATTTATTCATTCATTTCTATCACCGCCCACACAAAAGACTGCCAGCTCTGACAGGCAGGAAGAAAAGAGTGAGAAGAAAGGTAGAGAAGAAACAAGGAGACAGAGCAGAGGAGTCTATAAGTGGCAGCTGGGATGGACTCCAGGCCGTCCGCTACCCTGAACTGGATAAACAGTTAAGAAAACACAAATACTGCACAAGAACGCAGGACCGTGACATGATAATACTGAAATAAATACGGCTGTTGGTGTTTAGATCGATTCCCTATTAGCCTCACTTTCACTGTGCCATTCTCTCGGGCGCCGGGTACGACAGCTGATGGAAAAGCGAAGGCTTGATCACAAAGAGTGCAGCACTTTTGGTTTCCCCTCTAACTATCGGTGCTTTTCCTCATGTAGCCGGCACTGTGGATGCTGAGGCAAATAAAGTTACGGGTAAAGCAACCTGGCAAAAAGCATCCGGATACCAGAAGAGGCAAAAGTGAAGAGGATGAGAGACTGAAGCCAAAAGTAAACCCAGGAGTGGATCTCAGACAGCATTCAGTACCATTCAGAACCCACAGAGGTAGATTAAAGGACTACCAACAGGCAAACACACTTATATACAAAAGCATTATGACATATCATGACACAGTGCATTAAAAATTTCACTTTTTCAGGCACGTTTTACATGTTATTTCTATGTGTTTTCTAATTTCTCTGCCTTTAATGGGTTGCATTGCGTGCTACATGGTTAAAGTTGGGTTCAGGGATTTGGCGTCAGTCACAGCTACAATAATGGAATGAAATGACACGCATGAAAACGTAAGGAAAGTGCATTTTATTCATGTACAGTCCTGTGACACCACGCTGCTCGTTAACTACCTGCTGTTTGTCAGGAGTCAGCGGGAGTTCAGGGGTGCATTTCTGGCATCACATTTTCCAGGTGTGAAACATAATACTTCTGAAATGTTCATATTAGCTTGATCTGCTGCTTATTTAAAAAGGCCTATGCTAATATATTGTTAATGTTGTGCTCAGAGCTCGTTTCTGATGCTCTAAAGTGGCTGAACCTGTACACACCAAAGACATCCAGACATTCCAGCGTGAATTAAAAATGATTGCAGCACTGAAGGAGAACTCATCAGGAGCTGTCCTTTGGGAATTATCTGTCAAGTCAAATGAGTTTTATTTATATAGCCTAATATTACAAATTTGCCTCTGGGGGCTGCTGAGTGGATGTAAGTGGATGTAAGTTTATAGGTTATGTTTTCTGGTAATTCATTTATATAACTTATTTAATGATGTTTACATTGAATCTGCACCTGTCAACTTTTTTTCTGCAACAGTCTGGACTGAAGTGATGGACCAGTCTGAACAGCTTTTTTGACCTAACGCATGCAGTCTCCAAGGTGGAGGGGTAGGCGGGAGGCGTAAAAGGATTAATGAAGGGAATGAATAAATTAGTTAAAAGGAAGAAAAAAGCAGCGTGTCGTCTCCTTTAAAGTCCTCGGCTTAGGCACGGGGTCACGGCCCTCCCTCTGGAGGCTCTTTGGCTCTAAGCAGAGCTGAGTGTTAGGGTTGGGTAAACTCAAAGGGAGTGAAGATGCTTCAAATGACTATAAGCTACAACTATGGGTTCAATCACCAGGACATAAAATGTAACCAGTGTCCTCTCACGGAGCTAACGAGAGCTAGGCCGCGACCTGTGACCCTTAATGTGTTAAAGGTCACCACGCTCATGTGAAATTAAGAGCTATTAACGGGCAGGTCATTGCTAATGAGGACCCCTGTCTGGATGTCCGAGGGGAGCTCAGCCTGTGGAATGTGGACTCCTCGTGTGCTCAGGGAAAAGTTATCGGGACCAACTCCCGGTGGCACGAGGTGGCATTACAGTACACGTCACACTGCGTTTCACTGTGAGTGAGTGCAGATTCTGCTCGTTACGAACAGCAGTAATAGTGACGGTAACGTCTATGATGATGAGACAAAAACACAACAAACGTCTTTTCCCTTCAAAGGTGAAGCACAGCCTCTTTTTGCCGCAGGGCAGTAGAAGTCACTCTGATCTGTGATCTGACGAACTCTTCCCTTGATTTCAGAAAAAAAAACAAAAAACCTGTGTAGATATTCATCCTCCAACGGTTCATTACTTTTTCTTCTTTACAGCTTTTCTTTCAGCACCAACCAGGAATCCAAGCCTTTGTGGGCCACGTATTTCTTTGTACTTTAAGACAAAGAGTGCATCTACAGTATTTTTTGGTAAGATATTACTGTGGCCTGTGAGTCTACAGTAATACTAATATAATATCTAACGCTCGAGTAGATCCAAGTGGACAATCTGCTCTGGGCACAAGGTTCATAACACGTAAAAAAAATGATGTGTCGCTGCTGTTGGTCAGAGAGTAACGAGCCTCCAAATCTGCAGCTTATTTTTCTAATTAATCCCCTTTAAATAAAAAAAAGTAAAATAATATTTTAACCACAGGCGTTATCACCTGACCATTAATTAACTGGACTGCATTACCTTCACCTGAATGACTGCTAAACATTACAGCGTTCACACCAGGTATTAATAGTGCTACAAGGGCTATAACGACATCAGTACATGGCTAATTAGCATGTCATTACATAATGCACATTACCAACCTCTATTGTTTATACTATATATGAGATACTTGCTGATTACAATAGCACAAATTGTGTCCCCTGATTTAAAAAAAAAAAGGATTAACAGAGTTTCATTTAAATGAAGTATTTCATCACAGCTTGGTTACTGTTAGCTGCTTACAGTTGGCTGCAGCAATAATGGAATCCCTCCATTTCTCAGCCGTGGCTGTCATGTAATTCTCCTGACGCGGTTCTGTTGCATAACCTCGCTGTTTTGTGCCGAGTGGCTGCAATTAACTTTTACAGCACGTCTCCGTGATCAGTGCCTTGATGACTAATGTAATAAGAGCTTACCAAATGTGGCAGTAATTCAGACGGACCGTGTACGTGCCTCAGTTTCAGAACCATTGCACCCCTACGGTTAGTGGAGCGTCGTATGCCAGTTGGTGTGGGTGTTGTTTGGTCCATTTCAAGCCAACACTGATGCTCCTTTTGGGGTTCCTTTTTCTTTGAAAATGCTTTATGCATGTCATATTGCATTTTCAACTAATAGAGTAGTGTGCAAAAGTCTCAAGTCACCCCTCACTGTGTAAATATTTTGCCAGGAAAAGCTCTTCTTTGGATGTTGGCTGCCTTTTGTTCCATTCTCCGTCAAGATGATCCCACGCTGCTTCAGTGATGTCGAGGTCTGGGCCCTGGGGAGGCCAATCTATGACTGATAGCGCTCCAATCTGTGTTCTGTTTTTTTTCTATCCAGGTACGCTTTTATGCTTCTGTTGCCAATCAGACACTTTCCAGTTGTTATTGCATGGTGGATCAAAACCTGACAGTACTTTTCTGCGTTCACACTTACATCACTTCCGTAGTTCTTCCATTTCTCCGCTTGTCCAGTGACAGGCTGCTACTAAGAAAGTCCCTGAAGATACATTTTAAAACAGGCTCCTTGCTCAGTTGTCTGTGTAGACACAACACTGGTTCATTTCTTGAATTAGGTGCTGTTTTTGTTTGATGAATGATTCATCGGTCAGTGATAGGTGGCTTAACAAAAATAAATTCTCAGAAGATGGTCAGGGACAAGAACTGGACTGAAAATAAGTGAAAAAGCAGCCAGTATCTGCCGCTGGCAGTCACTTAAATCTTTCGGCAAAGGTCCGCCCACTCCATGCCAATAACTGTCTGTCATTTTGCCTGTTTAATATGTGAGATCTCACTATTACTTTTCCTTTTCTCCGAATCATTATTGCGCATCCATGTCTAAATGCTCCCATATGTGCTGTTCCCAGACCTGGTGTGTCTGTGATTTAATTTTCTCCGTGTGAATGTGGCTACTGTCTGTGCCGATACCGACTAATTGGATTCTGAGTATCTCATTGTGATTATTTGATTACAGTTCATTACCCTGTGAACTCACACCACCCTGTGCTGCAGATTTCCAGGCACCAGGAGGTGCTGCGGGTCACACAGGGGTCCATCGCTTCCTGTGAGGTCTAAAGGAAGGCAGCGACGAGGTCTCCCCTTCAGCTGCGGGAACACTGCTGCGGTTTGATAGTGAACACACCAGGCTAAGGAAAAAGTGAGAGCAGCACATTTACACGTCATGAGTGATGAAGTTTATCAAGAAACAAATACAGCTGTGATAGCATCACTGTACTGTGTGGTGAGCTTTTACTAGAACAGCTACGTGTTATATTATAGACTCCTTAGTCAAACATATTTGAATGAGGAGATGATGTCTCATTTTTTAGACTATGCTGAAAGTTGACATCACAGAGCAAAAGAGTCCCAGATGAAGGCACGAGATAGTGATGGGACCGTTCAATGAGGTGAGATCATTTGGAAGAACTGAACATGATTTCTGAGATACAGGAGTCGATTAATAAGCTATTCGCCAATTAGACTCTGATGAACCGTCATAGCAGAATGGAGTACCAGCAATGAGAGGAATTAGGACAGGATCCCCCCGGAGTCTTCACGCTGGTGGTGGTGAAGATGAAGATGGATGGCCTCGATGGAGCTCTGAGTCACCAGGGTGAGGAGATGGGGAGGGTGGACAGATGAGAGTATGAAAGGCGGAAGAGCAGAGAAGACTGGCAACAAAATGATTGAACTCGAGTAATGATGTCAGCAGCAAGAGGAAATGATGTAAAGACTAGACTAACAGCCTGAACACCCTGGAAAGCAGGCAGATGAGTGTTGAACTTATGCGTCATTATAAGAGATGGTTCTAATTTACAGGTTTGAAAAGTGAAACCAACACAAGTTTCTTAAAACCTGCGTGCTTTTTAACGACCAGCAGGGGGCAGCTCCTCAGGTTGCAAAAATACCTGCAGCTGTATGGAGGTCTACGGGGAAAACAGTTTTATTATAGTTTCTATCGGTTAATATTCTTTTTGCATTCACTCACATTCAGGTATCAGTTTAGTCTCGTTAGTGGTTTATCGTCAACTCCCTGTTTCTGTGTTAGGTGTTCCCCTTTTTTTATTTTATTAGTCACAGCTAGAGGACTAAACTTCAATAGATAACTCCATAAAAACAAAGTAGAACTCAGATATATTGTAGAAATAACTGTGTCAAAACACAGGCTTTTAATAATAACAGAAACTAGAAATCTGAGATAACAAGCTGAGCAAAAAAAACAGCCGCAGACCATGACACCTTTAGTGTGTGGACATTGGTGGTGATGGAACAGGATAAGCAGATGACTGATGGGATATTTTGGCTGAGGCAGCATGGACACTTATGAAGTGGCGATGGGGGAGGAGGAGGGCTGTATGATAAGAAGCCTGAAGGGTGGAATGAGAAATTACAATGAATTCAATGAACAGGGATGAGGGTACGACGAACCAGGAGAATGCAGGCAGATATTGACAGTGTGGGAAATGGAAGTGAGGGAGCGAGTAAAGCAGCAACAGTAACCGATGTCACCCAGAGAAATGGAGAAAAAATCTGAGAGAACTTAAGTAGCGACTTCCTAAAGTGAAGGAAGTGTTTTTCTAGTACAAGGCAGGTGAAATGAAAATGCACACTGGCACAAACTGTCCTCTATTTCTCTACCACGCCTTCCAGCCTCTAAATGTAGGCTGCTTTATGTGGTACACCTTGCACATATACCTGGGAGAACTTCACCTTGTCGACTAGTTGCCTAGTTACTGAAACCAGAACCGATGTTGACAGAAACTCAGAAAACAACAACGATGATGCTGCGGTTTCGGAGAAAGGGCAGTTAAACGGAAACATCAACGATGAACTCTTTGCGAGCTCAGCCGAGCTTTGATGTGTCAGCGGCTGCAATGAGCCGGAAAGGTGACGAGTTCTCCGGGCCTGATTAAACACGGATGATTTAACAAGTAATTCTATGAAAATAGTTGCCTGTTTTTTTCTTCCAAAGTGTGCGAGGTGAGGCACACCCACCACATTTTCTCCGTGCTGGTGTGATTCTTATATGCCTCCCATGACTTGGAACTATTAATGGCTTTTCTGGAGTTGCTGTGGTTCCTAAACGCTTCCACTTTGCAATAAGAGCACTTCCAGCTGATTGTGAAATATCCAGGAGGAAAGAAATTTCATGAGCTGACTTGTTGCGACGGTGACATCTTACAGTACCACACTCTGTAGAACAACCCAGTCACAAATGTTTGTAAAGGCAGGTGCTTGAGTTTACACATCTGCAGAAATGGGACTGAAAACACCTGAGTTACCATAATATTTAATTGTTATTATCCACTCGGTTCACCACAGTTTTGCTTGTTTCTCTTCTTCTTCTTTTTATTTTCACTCCATGAAGGATAATTCCGTTTCAAGTGGCTTCCCTTGTTGTCATTAGCTTTGCTTAAACAGGACTGTGCATTGGGAGTGAGTGGAGTGGAGTGAGTGAGGCTCCTTTATGGAGATTGACTATTGTCACTGCAAACTTTGTACATTGCTGCTGCTGTAGTTTGAAGTCTGTCAGCCCTCGGGGGCTCCCCGTGGGCCTGGTGGGCCTGGTGGCCTGCGGCACCTCTGAAAATATCTATGCAGTAATTATTTTCCCCAAAACTTACTCGGCCAAACTCTTTCTAAGCACAGGCAGTTTTTATTTATTCATGAAGCAGACCCCCAAATCTTCCACACTAAAATCTCCCAGCTGATCTCTGTTCAGCTTAAAATATGCAAATTTCAGCTAAAATTGTTTTTTTTGGTTTTCAATTCAGTTTACTTGCAGTCACTTTACTTTGTTTAGATTTTAGGTTTCAATGTGTGTGTGTGTGTGTGTGTGTGTGTGTGTGTGTGTGTGTGTGTGTGTGTGTGTGTGTGTGTGTGTGTGTG
>JAVDPK010000003.1:299926-312179 GCA_034780415.1 Cichlasoma orientale
TGTGTGTGTGTGTGTGTGTGTGTGTGTGTGTGTGTGTGTGTGTGTGTGTGTGTGTGTGTGTGTGTGTGTGTTTCAATGTATACTTTTTCTCTTTTCTCTAAATTATGATATTCTTATATTTATGCATGTATTTCTTTAGTTTATAAAGCAGGTCCTTGCATAAAGTTTTAGTTAATGTGTCTTCAGCACCGCTCAGGAGAGCAGATTTTGTCGTACAGCTGCTCAATGACAAATTTTATTCTGACAGACATCAACATACGCACCAAAGTCTCCTCAAATTTGACCGGATGAGCGACTGGAACAATGAGTTTCTGCATATTTATATTTTATTTTAGCTCGATTTGCACGCCGTCGTTCTGGTTAGTTTGTGTTTAGAGATCTAGTGGTTTCTTTCTTTCTGTTTTTTAAAGCACTTGGTTGAAGCGGTGATGATTTTGTTGCATCAGTTTCTGTGTCACTCATTGTTGACTTTCAGCAGCGTCACGAGACAGTCCTGAAAATCCATCAGCGCATCACGGTCGGCCCACAGCTGTGCGTGTCACGGCGTTTATGTCTTTTTTGGAGTGTTTGCCACATAAAGCGGTCCGTCTCCACTCCCCGGGCGATGCTGACCTGTGTATCATCAGTGTATCTGCTGCTGTTGCATCCGACAGTTGCCACATAATGGATAGCCGGGGCGGTAGAGTAAACAGTCCGGGGCGTGAGCTGTGTGCAGTGGAGGTCAGACATGTTGATTTATTGCCTCTGTGATAAATCGCCTGCTCTTTCAGGGAGGAGGTCACCATCAGGATCTTCCTGACTGAGGAACATCTGTGGATTCAGCTGTGGCCTCCTTGACCTGCAGGCGGGGCTGCTGATGCAGCCTCGATCCTCAGTGTCAAGCGAACTCTCCTCCTACTCCTTGTCACTCATCTCCTCTTCCACCTCTTTCTTTTCTTCCATTCTTCGCCTCTCACTTACTTTCCTTTCACCATCCATCTCATCTTTTTCACTCTTCTTGTCCCCTTCATCCTCCTACACATCTTTGTCCTCCTCTGTTTACATCTTGTCCTCTTTCTGTCTCCGATATCACAAACCTTTCTTGCCCATCTCCTGCTTCTTCTCCGCTTCCAGTTTATTCTTCTCCCCTTTTGTCTTGTGGCTATTTCCCTCCTACTCTTCCCCCCCTTTGTCATCTCTTGCTGCTCCTTCTCCCGTCTTCTTGTGTCAGCTGTCAGAACTGCTTCCCTCCTTCCTCCCCGAATTTCTCCGACTTAATCAGAGAGCAGGCATTAATGTTCACACAGATATCATTTAAGTGTCTGTGCAAATGCTCATTGGAAGGGAGACCGAGGACATATTTACCAAGCCCGTCTTAAAATCAGCGGTGATTATCCCGTGCATTTTCAGCTCAGAAGGGTATTTATTAGACTAAAATGTTAATGAGTCCAGATGCGGTTCATTTGCATTTGCATGAGGTGCCCGTGTCGTAAATAACACCTGATGCTGCGATGTTTAAACACGTGTTGCGCATGTCTGGAAGGGACCAGAGCAGACTGTAAAGTGTCTGCTGCTATATAACTAACCAGGCTTCAAGTATGGCGCCGCTGTGAGCTGTTAAAAAGTTAAAAATCATCACCGAGCGTGACTGCTTGTATTCTTTCATTGTTCCCCTGCTCATAACCCCGAGTGTTACAAAAAGCCCTTGAAGGGAATAAGTCTGTGACATGTGTTAAACTTTCAGAAAACATGCATATTTAATTTGAGCAGATTTATTTACCTTTTTTTTTGCATTAATCTCTGTTCTTTTATGCAGCGGTGTTGCTATTTCGAGACTGTCAGTCAAGGTTCATTTTTCCTGCATTCACTCCTGTTTTTTCACTACAGTGAAGTGTTGAATTACCTTCCTCATTATGAACCTTTACAGGCAGGAAAAAAAGAATTAAATCAGCCTTTGACTTAAAAAATGTAATTTCTTTGATGGAGACTTGATACTATAAATGTTGTGTTTACACTGTTAGGGCAAAGAACACTGCCCATTATGCCTTTTATTTATTACATAGAAGAATATGAACTCTAAATATGAATACAGATTAAATATTATTCAAGGCTTTTTTTTCAGCCCTGAGCACTGTCTGCAGGTCCCCCCCCCCCCAAGGGTCCTGTTTAATTATAATTAATCATTTTTAAACTAATAATTCGGGGCAGCACAGTGGTGCGGTGCTGCTGAGGTCTTTCTGTGTGGAGTTTGCATGTTCTCCCCATGTTTGCTTCCTCCCACAGTCCAAAGACATGCAGTTAGTGGGGTTAGGTTAACTAGTGATGTCTAACTAGTGGTTGTCTGTCTCTCTGTGTTTGCCCTGCGACAGTCTGGCGACCTGTACAGGATGCACCCTGCCTCGGCCTATGATAGCTGGGATAAACCCCTTTACTACCAAATATGGACTCTTTCTATCCATTCATCCATTTTCCACCACTCTGCAGTAGTGGGAGCAGAAATCTAAGCAGAGATTTGCAGACTGGACAACCAGATGTTTAAACATTGCTGGTCAGCACCCGAAATACAAGTTGGTTAAATGCATTATTCTTATTTTATTAATGAACAACGGCAGGTACAGTACTGGCTCAACGATGTTGTGAAACCGCCAACCACAATCTGGGAATGCAGCCCTGGCAGACAGGTGTGTCCCTCTTGCTCACGCTCTGTGAATGGAAGTTGTCAGCAAGCTAAGGTTGAAAGTAAACAGATGACAGTCGTGCTAACGGGCGTGGTTCTGCTGAACTTCGGTGTAAAAACTAAGCGGTTTTATGTCATCTGTGTGTGAACAAACTGATATACAGCCAAGCAACCGGCGCCAGGTGTAACCACATTCTGCGCCGGGGTGTGGACGCTAGCATGAAAGAAACCAGGGCTGCTGGTGCTGGCACTGCCAATGTTAGCCAGACTCTGCAAACTAATCTCACACTGTGTGTGTTTTTGCAATGCCATACACAATGCAAAGTGCTGGATAATGTTTTGTTGAATGAGGAACATGATAAATGGTTTCATACCCCCCAAAAAATTTGTTGCCCAATGTTTAACTTTGTGAGCTCAGTTTTTAATATTTTTGAATGGTTTCTATCTTTTAGACTAGTTGACCAGTCATATTTTTGGCTCTTGTTTATCCATCCACCCATTTTCTTCCACTTATCTGTGCTGGGTCACGGGGGCAGCAGCCTAAGCAGAGAAGCCCAGACCTCCCTCTACCCAGCCACCTCTTCCAGCTCGTATGGGGGGACCCCAAGGCATTACCAGTCCAGCCGAGAGATATAATCTCTCCAGAGTTTTCCTGGGTCTGCCCCTATGCCTCCTCCTGGTAGGACATGCCCTGAGCAACTCACTCAAGAGGCGCCCAGGAGGCATCCTAGTCAGATACCCAGACCACCTCAACTGGCTCCTTTCGATTTGGAGGAGCAGCAGCTCTACTTTGAGCCCCTCCCAAATGGGTAGGGGCGTAGATTGACTGGTAAATTGACAGTTTTGCTTTCATGCTCAGCTCCCTCATTGCCACGACAGAACGGATGCAGCCCCAATCTGTCTGGTAATTCCCTGCTCCCTTAACCTGTCATTCGTGAACAAGACTCCTCAACCTGGGGCAGTAACTCGTCACTGAGCCGGAGTGGGCACCTCCTCTGTGAATCACCACATTATTGTGGTGGAGGGGTTTATCTGTCTCAGTGATCCCAGGAGCTATGTTGTCTGGGGCCTTTGCCCCCTGGAAGGGTCTCCCATGGCAAATTAGTCCTGGGTGAGGGCCCAGACAAAGAGCAATTCCAACAATCCCTATGAAAGATACATCAAGGGAACTGTTTATCCTGCCCGGGATAGGGTTACTGGTGCCCCACCCTGGAGCCAAGCCTGGGGAGGGAGCTCAAGGGAGAGCGTCTGGTGGCCGGGCATTAGCCCGTGGTGCCCGGCCGGGCTCAGCCCGAAGAGGCGACATGGGCCCGCCCTCTTGTAGGTCCACCACCCGTCTGAGGCATTGTAGGCGGCAGGTGCAATGTGTGTTGGGCAGTGGCCAAGGGCGGAGGTCCTGGTGGACCAATCCCTGCCGATGGAATTGCTCTTTGTCTGGCTATTGTTTAAATGACCAGTAAATTAATGGCCAGGAATATCTCTAGCCTAGCCCTCCTTCTCCTGAGCCACCTTTTTCAGCTCTTCTGGGGTGACCCTGAGGTCAAGCCAGCCAAAAGAGATGATCTCTCCAGCATGTCTTGCGCCTCACCTAGAAGTTCCTTCCAAATGACCGAGTTCCTCGCCCTGATTCTTAGGGACAACCTAGGTGCCCTTTACAGGAAGCCCATTTCAAGTGTTGTGGAATTTCTTCCTTGCATGCCGTACAGCAGTAGCGGTATGCTCAGTGCTGCCACAGGAGGTCGGAGTTATACATTATGGGAATCCTTTGGTGTGTTCCTTGATAATGTAATGTAATGGTCCTCAATGTAAGAGAGAAAGTTTTAATTTATGCTGAGTGACTTAGACAAGATCCAAATGGGGCAAAAAAAAGAAAACAAAACAAAAACACTTTATGTTCTGCTTAAACTCAGTCACCCAGTGACAAATTGAAAATAACATTATCCGATCAATGTTCCTCATCAGCATGGGGCAGGTGATCTCTGCCCGTCTGTCTCACTCTCCACTTCTCTCATTATCTCAAATTCCTGCAAACACACGTGGACGCAGTGATGGAAGCATTCACTCGGGAGATCTGTGTTTGTGTTCGTGCTTTATCCAGCATGTCTGACTGTGTTGGTATTTGCATGTGATGCTGTGATACAGAGAGACGGGCAGAAATCACCTCCTGCAGTGTGTATGTGTGTGTGTGTGTGTGTGTCTGTCACCAGACCCTGTCATTCGATTACAGGTCACTAATCTAATCATCCAGCTGTGAGCTCAGTGAGCAGCCGTTTATGAAAGGGGCTGTAGTGCTGGTGAACACAGACCTCAGTCTGTCACCATGTTACCTTTTGCTCAATGACAAGCTGTGTCTGGGCTTACTCTGATAGCCCGCGGCTATTTCCCAGACTGATTACTGTGGGAGTGAGCAGCCTTTGCTTCAATTTAGACACCACACCAGCTCTGGTTAGACATGGAAGTGTAAACAACAGGGGGTCACATCTGGCCTCCCAGATGCATGCAGGTCTATGTGGAACCTGGAAGATGTCCAGGTGTGATGGAGGACAGAAGCATCTCGGAGATAAATCTGTTATCAGTGTGACTTACAGGACCGGACAGGACAAGCGACTCGGCTCCCCTCACTGAAATCATATTGACAGGAAATACGGCTCCTTCAGATGAACTCTGAGGCATTTCGTCTGGTTTATCATTCCCGTGCCCGCTTGTGAGGGTTGGCAGCTGATACAGATTTTCTCAGGCTCAATCAGCTGAGCGGCTTGAGGTAAAAGAGATCAATACTTTTCATTTTTTACCACAGAGGCGATATCGACCGTCTGGAGCGGCCTCTTCAGTGAGCATGGAGAGGCTTTCTGCGCCACGATAAGAGGCGTATTATTTTAATCATCCTCATCTCTCATCTGCTCCCCTCTTATCTGTCGCCCGTAAACAGGAAGATGGTGGAGGACACGGTGGCAATATAAAAAAGCCTGACAGAAGGCTTTGGAGCCACATAGTTGTTAGAGAAATGGGTTGATTTATGTCGGAATCAGTGACTTCTAATTTTTTTACACTCTGTTTTTGAATTTGAAGTTGCTGCTAATAGGATGACATGCTGATGTCGGGTTGTGAAAGCAGGCTGGCTTTCATTCATGGATACAACCACCACAATAACGCTGAGACAATATGCGCCAGTGCTATTAAGAGCAACAATTACCATCAAACTGTTTTATTCAAAGGAAATGCAGAGTGTGATTAGCAATGCACAGATAAAGGAGTTGGAATTAAGGCCTTGAAACATGTGTTGTGACTCTGACTTCCGTACTTACACTTGCTGTTTTGAATGTGTGACTCACAACGGTTATAAAAGTTAGGTACCATCCAACAGCATAGCCCGGACCGTGGTGTGTCTTGTCCTTGACCCTATAACAGCTGGGATGGGCTCCAGACTGTCAGCGACCTTGAACTGGATAAGCGTTCAACAGGATGAATGGATGGATGGAAGCATCATATAGTGTAGTTATTGTACTACATGAAAGTGTAATAACGGAAGTATACAAATTCACCAAGCCAACATCATTTTCCCTTTGTTTCACAGCCACCCTTCCACTGAGACTATTTATGATGAGGTTTTGGCAAACGGTAGATGGATCAGTTGAAGGGCCAGATGCATCTCCAAAGCTGCAGCTCTTGTTGGGTGTTCCCGGTCTGCAGTGGTCAGTATCTAGCAAAAGCAGTTGAAGGGTCCTGGGTGGCCAAGGCTCACTGATTCACGCGGGGAGCGAAGGCTGGCCCTTGTGGTCCGATCCAACAGAGGAACTACTGCAGCTCAAACTGCCGAAAGGGTTTACGCTGGTTCTGATAGAAAGGTGTCTGAATACACCGCGCATCGCAGTTTGTTGCGTATGCGGCTGCATAGCCGCAGACCAGTCGGGGTGCCCATGCTGACCCCTGCCCTCCGCTGAAAGCACCAACAATGGACACATGAGCATAACAGCATACGTGTGTGTTGCTTACCTGGGAACACCTTGCACTATGGGAAGAAGACAAGCCGGTGGAGGCAGTGTGATGCTTTGGACAATGTTCTGCTGAGAAACCTTGGGTCTTGCTTCAGCATGTACCATCTACCTAGGCGCTGCTGCAGACCATGTACCTTTCATGGGCATGGTATTCCCTGATGGCTGGGACCACTTTCAGCAGGATAATGTGCCTGCCACAAACCAAAAATGATTCAGGAATGGTTTGATTTGGCCTCCAAATTCCCCATATGGTGCATTTATGGGATTTGCCCCATCACACAACATTCTGTTGCTAACATCTTGGTGCAGATACCACAGCACACCTTCAGGGGTCTAGGGGAGTCCACGCCTCGACGAGTCAGGGCTGTTTTGGCAGCAAAAGGGGGACCAACACAATATTAGGCAGGTAGTCATAACTTTATGCCTGATCAGTGTATAATACGGACACACACACACACACACACACACACACACACACACTGGATTGTTGTGTCAGGAACAACTGGAAACTTTCAGCAGTGTTTTAAAGTGTTCGTCTGGTAAACGTCTGGCAGAGCAAATATGTTTTGAGTTTAATCAAACAGAAACTGAAGTACTGCTTTAGTGCTGCAGCTGCTACAGAGACACTGCATGAGAACCGATGCTGCTGCTTGGAGCCTACAGACACTAACGGACACCCATCTGTCACATGATCCTCATAAGGGGTTAAAGTGGGCCAGAATGATTCGGACCGGCGTTCGGGCACCTTCGGTTAGTGAGAAATTACATCTAATAGATTCCATATTGGTTTTGGATGAGTTATGGTGTTGCTTCCAGTGATGAGATGGAGGTACCTGCTGGTACCTCCATGAGATGGAGCACCTAATGAGAATAATGACATCCCACTGTCTGCTTACACTGCCCCACTGTCCCCTTTTCCTTTTATAGAGCACTCTGTACAACATGCCTCATTCACCCATTCATACAAGCACTTCCTTCTACAGCTAAGTGCTTTCTAACATTCATACTCCAACAGTTGCATCGGAGAGCAACTTAGAGTTCAGTATTTTGCCCAAGGATACTTTGGCACGCAGACTGGAGTAGCCAGGAATCGAACCACCAACCGTCTGATTAGTAGGTGACCTGCTCGACCTCTTGAGCCACAGCTGAATTATGCTTTTGTGAAACAGCTTGCAAAATAAACTTTGTATTATTCAAAGGTTCTGTGAAAATACTGCACCGGGCAGTTTAGCGCAGGCTAAACTTGCAGGTTTGCAGCACTGTGGCGAAGTTTACAGTGATGCACCAGAGCAGGCTATGGTGTTCATGGCCACTGTTAGCTTTCATCAAGGGCAGCAGACATAAATTTATATTTAAGGTGATGATGCTGATTTGATTCACTCACCAAAGTCTTCCTTTTATACCAGCTTTACAGTGTCTAAGGGTTGGAAATCAGCCACATAGCTTGTGAAACGTCTGCTCACATTTTGTTGAATTCAGCCGGCTTTAATCCACAGAGCAGTGAGTGTTGATGTAACAGCCCAGGTCAGCTGATCACAGCGTGTATACAAAGAAAAACTACTGGAGTTCACAAACAAGTTATTATGCGAGTTCTTTCTAAGTAATTCTTTTCTCCACTGCTGCACCTAATGTTAGGGTTCCACCTGTTGCCCTGTCCTGCTTTAACCCCTGCCCATAATACGTTACCTCAAGCCTTGATGAAATTTAAATGGGTGAGATATATAAAAACTCACCCGCAGTCATGAAGGGCTAAATCATCTCTAAATGTGTTCATTTCTGCAGTAAAGTCTAACACAGGAATCTATGGATCTGCAACTTGAGGTTTTGAACCAGCCCCAAGTGGCAGCTGGAGGAACTGCACTTTACCGCTTCTTTACTGGCTTCATTTTTAAACCCCAAAGGTTGCGGCTTATGCATTACATCAATCTCTACTGCTGTTACTGCAAACACTGCTCCACTGGCTGCTCCCGCCACAGGACGTCTTACCTCTGCTGCTGCAGAGTTACCGTTTGCAGTTTTATTGCTGGGGCAGCTACGACTCAGCAAGTCGAATCCATTGATCGCAGGTTTGGTGTTTTGATCCCCAGCGCTTCCCTCAAGTGTCCTTGAGCGAGACGCTTAATCCCTAACTTGTTTATAATAGTGAACCTAGCGCCTTACATGGAAGCCTCAGCACTGGCGTTTGAGTGGCAGAATGCAAAAGCACACTGTAAAATCCTTTGGACAATAGTGCCAAATGATCCAATTTTATGCATATTTAAGAGTAAAAGTATGTGCAAGAATCCATCCTGCTGACATGCTGTTCAGCAAGGCGCTGAAGCCCACCTAGATGCAGAGCTGGTGCTGTGACCTGCCTGTGGATGGGGCCACGTGAAGAATCATTTCTATTTTGGGACAAGTGAAAAATGGTTTCCATCTTGAGATCACTGTTATCATGAGCTGTAATAACAGATAGCTGTGCAAACACTCAGAGGGGCCAAGAGACAATGTAATGGCCATATTATCATAAGAAAACAATAAGTATTTATATTCACATCCATGCACACGCTACGATGAAGCTATAATATTTCAGAAAGGAATCACACGATCACGTACCATCGCGCAGCCTGATGAAGATTAGAACAGTTGAGTTCCATCACAGTCTGTCAGGAGGCAGAGAAACCAACAAACTGCTTATTGTAATTTTATTCATCGACCAAACTGGCATATGAAATGCAAACCATTTTCCTAAAGTGGCAAAAAAAAGAGGCAGAAGCCATTCAAAGCTAATGGCTTTGCTAGTAAAGTTGTTGCTTCAGTGCAGTCAGAGACTCTCGAGGACAAAGTATTGTTAAGGAGTCGCAGACAGAAAATGACATAATTATTCTGGCAAATTAAATCATGTGGACCCCTGCCTTTGTCTTTAAGTTTTGATGGTCTCCGTTAATGCAATTCATCTCACTTTATGGGACTTCTTTGTAAAAGTTGCACCAGATCCTCACACAAGCCTTTCCAAACGGGCCGCGTGACTGCAGAGAAACACTGAGTGTAAAAATCCCATTTTTAGAATGGAGGTTATTAAGTTTTGCTGATTGTAACTGTTTTGTTGTGGTCACGGGGAAGTCATTGTGGTGGTAGATGGGCTACACTGGGTTCTTTTCTCTTTAACCCAGCTCGCTTCAGTCCATTATGTTTTGTTTCGTCATGACAAGGTTACAATAACCAGGCACCTCAATGCCGCCAAATGCTGATTACCTTGAACTATCACTGCCAGCTCCCATTCAGCCTCCCTATGAATCACCCCTGCTGCATCCATTGTGTGACACAAACCAGAGATAGTGAGGAATTTACTCACTCTGCGCACCTCTGCTGTCAGGAACGTCAGCGTTTTGGTTTCTCTGGGGTCGGAAAAAATATTTTCAGATCGAAGACCATTTATTATTAGAAGACACTCGATTTCTTGTGCCCAGAGGTGCCGGGCTCAAGAAATTGGTCGTGATCGTCCGGTTCAATAAGATCATCAAGATTGAAGTCGAGGGACTCCGCCTTCTGAAAACATGTGACCCCTGCTTCCACTCCAAGCAGCCCCGCGCACATTTACTCAATAAGCCTTGCTGACAATCTACCGGCGAAAGCTTTCAGGATGGTGAAGGAGATTAGCTAAACAAATACAGCACCTTTCGGAGGATAAATCCTTCAAGGAGACTGCTGAGGGAAAGAGCTCTGCGCGGGGTAATAAAGACAATGAATGAGATCGAGGTGTCCGCATGTGACGGCAGGATGATCAGATAGTCACCGAGAACATCCTGTGCCTTGAAAAATCACTTATTTCATCTTTACAGCGTTCAAGCGTCACTCACTGCTGAAGTGTCCTTGAGCAAAAGCTGTAAAAGAAAAAACAGAAAAAAAAGAAGAGTGATTTGCTGCCAGGAACCTCTGAGCCTCTGCTATGTGTGACCTTTTAGTAATACAGATAATAAAGTCTTTCTCTTGCTTTGTGAAAAACACAAGGAGATAAATTAGGGAGCCACAGGGTCTCCACCTGACGATCAACAGGGTGCATAGAGGCACTGAAGACTTATGACCTTTGTGTGTGTGTGTGTGTGGGGGGGGGGGGTGACTAATAAAATTTTATGATTTAATAAATTAGTTTACAAGATGGCCTGAATATTATTTTGGATACTCTTGGTTTTCTCTTCCTTTGCCCTCACTGCGAGGTGCAGAGCGTCACATCAACAGTAGCTCGTTGGACTGAACTGTATTCATGCAAACGTCCTTCAAGAACAAAAGTCCGTAAAACAGAAATAAATAACCCTGCTGCATCATTCATATTCATGAGAGACGCACTTTTTCTTCGGTGTCACAACAATCCCGGCGGTTTTTGTGTTTGCGCTGTATCTTCTGTAATGTACACAAATGAACTACCGTGGAAAAGGTTCTTTCTTTCTAATGACCAGCCCTCTGTTTGTCTCTCTGTGCAGGTTCCTGGTGGGCGGGGTTAATTAGTGCAACTGGGAGCACCTGGCCACTCCTCCTGGAGCATTTTTCAGCTCTTCCTCGCTCTCTCTCTTCATCCAGAGCCATGTTTTTTGTTTGGTTGGCTTTAGCCTGGTTGCTTTAGGCTTTACACCGTACATACACATCCAACTACTCACATACTGAAAACACTGATTAGCATATTTCATGTAGTATTATAGTTCCACCTAACGCATGCATGTGGGCATGTAGACACGGTCAAGGTGACCTGCTGAAGTTCACAAACCTCTGATCTGCTGGGACTTTCACACACTGCCATCTCTGAGGTTTGCAGAGTACTGATGTTTCAGGCTAATGGTGTGAGGGGTATTTTCCTGGCACACTTTGGGCCCCTTTGTACCAACTGAGCATCATTTAAACACCACAACCTACCTGAGTTTTTTTGCTGACCGTGACCATTTATGACCATCCTCTGATGGCTGCTTCCAGCAGGACAATGGACCATGTCACAGACCTTATTATGTGACGCTATCATGTCAATATGGACCAAAATCTCTAAGGAATGCTTTCAGCACCTTGCTGAATCCATGCCATGACAAATTAAGGTCGTTCTGAAAGCAAAAGGAGGTCCAACTCGCAACTGCTACTTTTACAGTATCATTTAATACAGTAAATTCTGGTCTTATTAAGAGAAATATAGATGATAGGGGAAGGTTAGGGTATGGCTCCGCCTCTCATGCATGAGATTTTGCAACACCCAAAGTCCTCAACTTGAACCTTCAGACACTTCAGTGACTTCCTGGTGTCTATTTTATACAGAAGTCCTACCTGACACTTTTCTAATGTGAGTTATCTATTTTTCTTTGATTTGCAAAAAGAGACAAAACTTCACACGTTACTCTCACTGTCCTTCATGCAGGACAGCAGCCCACTAACAGCAGCTCTTATTCTAGCCCGAGAGGAATATGAAAAACCGCTGATACATTTTGAGACGGGTCTAAAAGAAGGATGTAACTATGTTTGTGGCCTTTGATTGTCACTGCTGGCACTGAAGCAGAAGGCAAACAGCACCTACCTGTGCTTTCTTACCTCGTATTGTTCCCATCTCTTATCCTTATTTGTTTTCAGAATCATACCTACTTGTATC
>JAVDPK010000003.1:327370-340715 GCA_034780415.1 Cichlasoma orientale
CCCCCCCCCCCCCCCCCCCCCCCCCCCCCCCCCCCCCCCCCCCCCCCCCCCCCCCCCCCCCCCCCCCCCCCCCGGTCCGGGAGAGCATGGCAGCAGGAGCCACAACGCTGCTTACTTGGTTTGCAACACCGCTTCTGGCGCGCTCTCGGTTACGTGGCGGAGCCGCTCGTCAGGGGACATTTAAGCTGAAGATTGCGCACATTTACACGAGAGGTTTGTCATTTGTGTTGTTGTTGTTCTCGGTCGCCCGGATAGGAGTGATCGGGCAGCCGCGGATTCAGACGGAGCTCAAGCTGCTGGTTTGAGTGTTTCTTGCTGATCCACAGAGAGCTGGAGGAGAGGTCCCGAGCTGGTGAGAGCGACGGCAGAAGGACTGCGTTACTGTTCTTTTTTTTATTATATCTGCACCTGGGAACATTTATTCACATTTTTTTTACTATATATAAATTTTCTGTACTGCGTAGGCTATGCAGCGCTGCCTCCCGTTTTGAACATTCATTGCGAGTTGGAGAAACTGTTGGCTGCGCGGCGCGGAGTTGAGCCGTGGCTTAAGCACTAATTTTGTGCTGTCTCTTTACTTAAAGTAGATCTGATTCATATTTAAGCGAGCGCGGAGGAAATGATCTGACTGTTAAACCCGCAATCGCTGCTTTAAATGAAGAAGACGGCGTTTAAGCTTCAGTTTTTGTGAGATACAGAAGAAAGAGCTCCATCTTTAAGGAAATAAAAGTGGACTGTCATCCTTACTAAACGTTTCACCACCACCGCGCATACACAAGAGCCTTTAAACTTGAACCGGGGGGGACTTTCAGTCGATTTCTGCTTCACGGGAGTTCCACAGCAATTATGCCGCAGGTGGAAATGATCCTGTTCCTCATCCTCATCATTGGGATGTGCGTGTACGGCCAGGACCCGGCTTCCAAGGTGGTGTCCGACCGCTACGCCGTCTTCTGGAACAAGACCAACCCCAAGTAAGTAACCCCGCTCTCCCGCAGGGACGCAGCGGCGCAGAGGGGCTCCCCGTGCCCCGCAGGAGCGCCCTGTGCGCTGCCCCGTGTGCAGCAGTGTAAAGGTTCATTGATTGGATGTAGTGGTTACATTCAGACCTCCATTTGTGGCGTTAAAATGAAGGTTACGCACTTTAGGAAGCAAAGCAGACCTCGGCATTAAATACCTATCATTTAAACGCTCAGCTGTTATTACACCTGTTTGTATGAGTGCACATCGTGATGTAACACACACTTTGAAGTGCCACCATCTTTAAATCTTAAAGCACAAGGCTGACAAATTGTTTGCTGCTTAGCTCACCTTAATAATCATTGTCCTCATTGATGGATTGTTGCACTGATTGCAGATTAATTGTCCCCCCATATCTGAGGCATCTTTGTGATGAAGCGTGCACATTTTAGCGGCATAAATCTCCCTGACAGCGCAACAACAAGGTGTTTTCGCACAGGCTATCATTACGCGCTCTTATCCATTAATGCTCACTGTTTGCTGCACATTTTCAGGCTGGAAATTAAATAGTGTGTCACAAGCGCTGCTGGAAATGTGTTACTGTGCCGCTTTAAAAATAATGCTGAGCCGCTTGCAATCTGCTGCCATCGATTAGGAATGACAGGATCGTTCTGGTGCCAAATGGAGACTCATCCTATGAGAGATTGCAGATATCGTGTGTCAGCTTAGGGTTAATGCTATTGATCTGTCGCACTAACACACCGCGCTGCCCTGAGAGAGCTGGTAAACTGTAATTTGGCGTGGTTGTTGCTTCCTGGTTGTGAGGTTTCTCCCAAGAAACTTTTCGAGATGCCTCTCGCTCCGATGAGGTGACATTTCTCCTCCGAAACTTCCTCCTGCCTGCGCCCGGGCGCCTCCCTCAGTGACTCAGTGCCTCACTGTTCCACCTTCAACACTAGAGCACATAGTGATATAAGGAGTGTGTGTGTCACTGTTTCAGTTGGAATACTTTCTTTATTAGCAGGCTGCAGCTTCAGCATGAGTCAATAAAAATATTAGATCAACATTTGCTCAGGGACCAGGAGCTGGTTCCTGGGCTTCAGTCGAAATACACTTCAAGAGCCTCCGCGTGTCTTTGTAATGGTCACCCTGAGGGCAAAGCGTGTTCTGGAGGAGTTCAACTGACAGGATGATAGTGATAGTCATGCAAATGTTGTGGTGACATCAAAGGAGGTGATGCAGTTCCTGCTCTGCTGCTAACACAAAGATATCTGAGTCTGATAACAGCTTTCTGCCACATACACTGACACACACACACCCCCACCTTTGGCATTGATGCAGTTCCCAGTTCTCAAGTCTGGTTTCTTGGTTGCCATGCTCCCCCCCCATCCAAGTGTCTCCTCCGCCCTCCTCCCGGCCCACGCTGGGGCAGACAATAAGGGGGTACACAGGGGTATTTCAGCAGCGGCCAAGGCACAGCATGGCGCTCGGTCTTGTGAGAGATCCACACATGCTGAGGTCACACACTTGGTAGTAACCAGGCAAGTTGTGGGTTAAGCAGCACAGAGGGGACCGTTGTCAGGGTCAAAACCGGGGCAGTACCGCTGGCCATGGGGCCCGATGACGGGCCCGGCACGGCACCCTGCCTGGGTTTTGTCTCTGCAGAATAGGGACTAAATAAATGAGTAACTCTAAATGACTGTCTCCTTTTCTCATTCATGACTTTAATCTAAACCTGACCCTTGCTGTATAATGTGAAAGAGGGCCATGCTAAAAGCCCCGGGGCCCCTGACCCGCAGCAGAACCTAACAGTTTTCCATACAAGCTCGCGGGTGCCGAGTCCCTGCTGTTTAATGTAACCATGCTCAGTGTTGGAGCCCTGGGAACCTGCTGCGGTACAGTCCCAACTTCCAGATGAGCTTTCTTACCCCCCTCTTCGCCTGTCTCTGCTGCATATTTGACCAAAATGGGGAAAAATGGCATCCGGAGCAGCAGTCCATACTCAGCCATTCATGAAATGCCCTACAGGAGCTCTGGAATTGAAATGGGAAGTGAGTCGTGAAAAATGGAAATGCGTTGACATTTTCATGTTTTTTTTCCATTGTTTCAAAGGAGCTGAAAGGAGGCTTTTTGTAATTTCGATAAACGTCGAGTTCGTGTTTGCCTCGCTTTCATCTCAGGGAAACATCTTCCTGCGCTGATGCTCGCTGCTGATTAGGCTCAGATGAGCAGGACTCGGAGCGGCGGCGGAGGGATTTACAGCCCTCAGGACGGCTCAGCCTCGCCTGGAGTTTGAAAAGCTTTCACAGTCGGTGACAGCGAGTCGCTGTGCTTGTATAAGCTACTTAATGAAATTAAAGACAACTCCAGCATCAGGGAGAAAACTGCTCCAACATAATTGATATAATGACTTATAGTTATTTTTTTTTATGCTAAATCCCTCAAAAGAACTAACAAGACTTCAGATTATTGTCTGTCAGCTAAATTTGTCTTTTGTAGGAATTATTCTGTCACCTCAGAATCCCTCCATTAGTTTGGGCCCTACACACGGCTGCTGCGCTGCTAATTTGGATATAAACTACAAAAAAATGCAGGTATTTTGCATAAATCCGTCATGAGCATGTGCTTCCTTTTAGTTGCAGACTCAGATATCAACTGTGTTGAGGGGACGTTTTAGCAGATTTATAGATGCACTAACATTTATAATAACACAGGTCAGGGCGACAGCGGTTCTCAGGGTGGTTTCAGGAGCCAAGGGGTCATCAATGTGATCTGTTAGTATTCATATATCAGTGCATTTAAGCCAATAATACTTTGTGTCCATCGGGTTATCTTTTGGGCCAGCTGTGACACATGATGTCAGCGGAACCGTTCGCCTCTCAGGGCGTAACGGATCGTTCCTGCTAGCTGAGATGCATTTGAGTGAGTCCACGTCGTCGACCAATGCTGAGCCCCAGCCACTTAAATCTGTGTTGGGATTACGCTCGGGTTCCCTGTAAGAAGTCTGTGGCCCCAAAGAGTTTGAGAACCTCTCTCCTAGAAAGAGAGGACCTTATAAAGTGCATCTTTGTAAAAGTTTAAATGCTCATAACAGTACAGAGACAACCTTTAGTAATAACTGAATAATGACATATGTGTTAACTAGCAATAAAGCCAGCAGTGGCATCTTACAGGCCCCCCAATAAATCTTATTAGATTATATCATTAAATGTTCATCTGGTATGATCCATACTCATAAATATAACATACAAGGCTTTTATTAAAAAATCCTCTGCAGGAGACCAACAGCAGGAGAAAAACACCCCCACTCAAGGCAAGAAACCTGGAAAACAAAAACTGCAGCTTTTCCTTGTGGAAACACTCATGTAAGAAAAATGAGGCACAGATGTTCCCTGTCAGCTTAGCCGGCTGTGTCAGTAACCAAATGATGGAATAAAGTGAACGAGTTGGGTATTTAGTGCTGCTCTGACAAGGAGCTATTAGTGAATTCCCCGCTCGCCAGCTATTTAGCTGCTTCATTAAAGCCCACCCGGGTCCATATGGTCCGCGTGCAGGCGCTGCCTTCGCCCAAGGTGTTTATTTGTTGCTGATAGGTGGGATCAACCGAGAATCAGGGCTGAGTTCCGACCCTAATCTCCCGAGCTGTTTGTGTCTCCGATGCCATGGAAACCGATACCCCTCGTCATCAAAGAACCTCATTGGGTGGGACTAACGACCTGACAGCTGGGGAGAGAGGGATTCCAGCGTTCAGGGGGGAGCGCTGTCACCCCAGGGGTTTCCTTTAATCCTTGATAATGCTCATCCAAAGCGTTCCACGGCAGATGCGACATACTTCCCCGTAAGATAGTCGACGAATCTTTTCAGTGGCCCGTTTTCATGTTTGAGTGTTCGCTTTGAGGACCTCTCTGACGACTGGTCATTGGTGGTGAAGATAATACCTCAGGAACCCCCGTGTGCACAGTTCCTCTCATAGCAGAATGACCTCCGCTATTTGCTTTTCCTACACTGCTCTCTTTTTAATCTCCACTTAAAGAAACAATACTCCATTTTTCACTTGGTGGCGAGCTGATGTTGTGATAGTTTCCCAGTGGCATTGTGAGTTGCCCCATTTGCATTGTTCCCAGTGTTTACCCTCGCTTTCCCCTCTCAGCCTTTTCCCGGCTCCCTGCCGCTCGGTTCCGCTTGGATTAAAAACGGACACAAAAAAGCAACCACGTCCAAATATTGACTGGGTCTCAGGACCGTAGCCCTCTCCCAGCACTGGCACAGAACGCCTGAAAGGCCGCTATTGTTCCACTCGTACTCAGCAGCCCATAGCCGGCTTTTTAGCTATGCAGAGAGAAGGAGGCGACGGGAGAGGGAGAGCTGGAAGTGAAGGGTGTGCATGTGCTATCTAAGGTGGGGCAGGGGGTTTCTACAGAGAAACTTACACATAAAAGGCCAGAGGCTACAGAAGGGGAACGCTGTCCAGGCCGCGGCATCCCAGGGTGGGGTCAGAACCAGTGTTTCCACCCTGAGGAAGTGTCAGTCTCAAAAGGCATCAAAGAGAGCAGAGCAAATGTGATTTCCTGCACCGGGGGCTTCAGAAACTGTCAATAAACTGAGTATGAGAGGCATCTTATCTGAGGTTTACCTTCCATTTTATTACAGAGTGCAGGAGCATTAAGCCTGCTCGCAGCACTTCAGTCTCTCAGTGCATGAAATGAAAGAGCGTCAAATCTCAGATAAGAAATCTCCCATATTCAACTTCTCATATGTCCATTTCCTACCACTCTGTGTGCTTTAATCAGCTGTACCTTACAGAATGTACTTGAGAAGGCTGAGCCTTCGAGTCAGTTTAACTGGCACTTTTAGATTCTCAGTTTTCCTCTGCTTTCCTGTGGAAACCTGTCATTCCGCCGTCTGCGGCTGCCTGCCTCGAAGACTCCCTCGTGACACTGCTCGGTGCTGTGCAGAGCTTTGCTCATGTGCGTCTACCTGTTATAGTTGTCTGTTGCCACTTGGGGGCAAAAAAATATGTGGAACACCCGGAAATACAGGCAGCTGCAAAAAGATTGTTCCCATTACGGTTTAAGCGATTCTGGTCACTGCTAATGGGCGACGAGCTGTAGGAATGACCACAAATGTGCCTCCATTGTTGGTTCAGTTCCCACAATTCTTACATCGGCTGCCATCAGCGTGGGACCATAAATCAGCCTTAATAAGGGCACGGCCTCAGGCACCCGGGGGGTGATTGACAGAAAGCAATGAGTAGAGCTTGTGTGGTGAGTTTACTGGTTTACAGGAATCTCTATTTCAAGTTGTGGCGCAGTGAATGCACCGCGACACATTACAGCAACACATTAGCAGATTTTCCATCTTTTTGATTCTTAATTGTCAGTTTTAGAGTCCGGACAGCGCACCATCAGTACCCTGCACGGACTCCAAGAGAAATCAGCTTGTTTGAGGAATTTTCAGGAATCAATGCCGGAGAAAAATCTAACTCGAATTAGGTGGAAAAGAAACTGATCCGATCACCAGAATTCAAATCCAAATCTACTGGAGCCTCATTCCAAAGAGGCAGGAAAAATGCTGACTGCAGTATAGACGTGACTGCCAGCAGGATTACTTCTTTTTTCACTGAAAGTCTCCAGTTATTTCCCTAAACAAAGGATACGTGCAATTACTTTCCAAGAATCAAGAAAAATCTCACTTCTTGAATTTGAAGTAGTGAAAAGAAGCACAATTTCCAAATACGTGACTGCGTGCTTTTATAGCACAGAGATGAAATAATTCAGTAGTCATTAAAAAATATCATCAATCGTCAAATCACCAAAAAGCAAGTATCCTTAAAAATGTCTTTTCATGCAAAAAAATAAAAAATAAAAAATACATCAGATACCAGTGCAGGTCTGCTTGTGTCATCACTTTAATGCCTTCACTTCAAATCGACATGTTTCAACTCGAGAATCCTTAAAACTGTTTTCACGTGAGAATAAAAGCAAACTTACGTTATAGTTTTCGAATCATAAAGAAAAAACAATTCTTGAATTTTATAAAGTGAAAAAAATCTGCAAGACTTAAATTTCAGATACACACAAACTTCCTCTGGGAAACTGTTGAGATTAAGCTTAATAATTTACGCGAATGAAGAAAAATGTGACTTTTTTGGCACTTTTTTGGTTATGAAAACGTGCTTATAGAAGTGGCTGCGTGTTAAAAAAGACCTAAAAATGTAAAAATCTGAAAACTCCAAATTGAAAAAATTTCCCATGGAGAGAAACTTGTGTCGACACTTATCTTAAAAGAAACCCGAATGAGACAAAATTCCATTGAAAAGGTTTTTGATCCGGGAAAAAAAGTGAGAGCGGGAGGATCCTTGTGCACATTGTCCTGTCAATCATACAAATCTGCTCTGCACCTTGAAAGTAGACCCAAAAAAAAAAAAAAAAAAAAAAGGCAGATTACAGGACCGGACTCTAGAAACGATCATGAAATCCTTTCTAGAATTTTTTTAGCTGATTTTTAAGAATTGTGTTTAAAGATGAACCAGAAAGAATATAGGAATTTTTCAAGAATGCTGACTGCTGTAGAGAACAGGCTGTGATTTATATATATATATATTTTTGTACAGCCAGATTTTCCCGCTCTTTTTTAAGAAATAAAACTTTATCTGTGACTCAGCAGCAGAAAGCAGCGGCTTGATAAGATCCACAGAGTTCAGATGGGACACTGAGTTGGGATTCTTGTGTTTGATATGCGTGACAGTCACTGTGTTAGTGGGAGACTCTTCAGGCCTGATCTCACACCGTCTCACGCCGCTGCACAGAGCTTCACTTTTCTGCCGTTTTAATCTTAGCGGGGCCTTTTTCTTGTGTGTGCGCTCTTTAAATGTGAGTGGTGAAATGGCATCCCCTGTGTCTTTGTAGGCACCGGTGAGGGTATTAGCAAAGAGGCTCTAAGGGGCTTAAGAGGTCAGCCTCCCCTTTGTGTGGAGACACAAAACACTTCCTGTGAGACCCTTCACCCCTCTCTGTTCTTCCCCCAGAAAGCCAGGCCCTGCCTGACCATTCACATTAATCAGCCTTAACTCCTAATGACTGCAGTAAAGCTCCTAAAAAGTGCCTCCAAAAAAGTCCTAAGAGCCACTAAGCTGCTAACAGACTGGGCACGGCTGTTGCTGTTTGCAGGGCATCGCTTAGCATCAAAGATGTCAGGGTGGTTGCTCAGGCGTCCCTTTCTAGTCTCCACAAACTGTTGAGATACGCATTTAGATTGTTTGCTAAAAAGCCGCGCAGCATCATGAGCTTTAGAGGAAAATGTGAGGGTACCGTGTGAATCGTTGAAACAGATTACCTCATGCAAAAGCATTACTTTAACCCATTCCCACTGCCAGTCAGCTTTAACTTGATTGTAATGCAGGTTAATGTTTCTAGCAGCAAGCGAAGAGAGAAAAATGCTGCAAAAAAAAGTTCAAGTAAAGTTATTTAACTGGAGCGACTGTGTTTGTGCCTTTTTGGAGTTTCAGCCAACACAATGAGTCGACCCCGGTGACAGATTGTTTGCATTAATGAAGTTAAAGGTGCGTTTAAGTAAGTGAATCAGGTGGAGAAGTTTTTGGATTATTAGGAAGTGGATTTTCAGACTAATAACTGCAGAGGATCAAAGTTTGATCTCTCAGCAGTTTCTGCGACTCGACAAAGGAAAAAGGCCCTGACGTCTCCTCGGGTTCGAGACGAACGGATGCAATGAGAAAATTGGCACGTCGGTAGATTCAAATCATACACAATTACATGTGAAATCTAAACTGGCCTGAGATAGACGCTTGATGAAAAGCAAATGTGATCATTTTGACAGCGGGGGCCAAACCTCCAAGTCAGTGTTTCTGGAACTGAATGTGGGTCAGTGCGGCTTTGGAGGGCGGCCTGAAATGAAAAGTATGCGTGCCTCCTCAACGGGACGATATTTCCTGATTTTAAAGGGCTGCTGACTTTGACTTTTCTGTGTATCTTGGAAGAAATTAGACAAAGCTGACGTGCGAGCTTGTTACTGTTCCAGTCATTTTGTTGAATCATGTGTGATTCGCAGAGCGACGAGGCTCTCAGAGCCACACGTACCACAGGCTTTTATTTTTTCTGTTTTCAGCCACAAAGACAAACCAAAATATCTCTGATGAAGCAAAATATGCTTTTGTGGGAGCCTCCGCCGCTGCCTAATTGCTTTTGTTTCTTGGGTTCAAATGTCTCGTGTAATCGCTTCGGTATGGGGGTTTATCTGATGATGGTTGGGAGCTTTGATTTTTCATACCACAACAGAGAAGCTTCTGAGCGTTTTAGCCGTTTTCAGACACCCGCGGCGAAAACTATTGACTGTTATTTATGTTGCGTTTGTTGTTTAGTGAACTTAGTGTGACTTTGCGGGACCCTTGGTGTGGCTCGCCGGCCTGTTGAAACTCAAAGTGTTTCCTCCTGTTGGATTTCAGCAGACGTGGTGCTTTGGGACCCATGAAATATTAAAAAAGCTGTTTGTGATCTCACGATAGAGCCTGGACAAAGCTTCACACGCAACCAGGAGAAATCCAGGTCAGGACGCCACGACTTTAACAGAAGGGTCCGACATGATGTTGGCTTTTTTAAAAAACATTTTTTTTTTCTCACAAATCCTTTCCTGGTCTCTGTTTCTTTGGTGATGAATGACTGTGATTAAATTGTTTTTGGTATTTTATCATCGTGCAGCTCGAGCTGCGGGGCCATTAATTGAAATCGCAGACTGCCAAGATCTGTACACTTTCCATAGACGTGGCTGACTGACTTCTCCTCCTCCTTCGCCTTTTTCTCTGCGGTGTGCGGCGGAGCGGTGCAGCACAGGCAGCCATTTTCCAAATTCGACTCCATTTTGTTTCTGGGAATAAAAGTAGGTTACGAATCCTGGGATATCACACGAGCGGTTTCTGATGTTTTTCTCATTCCGCAGTAACGCTCGTGAAGTGTTTCACGCCTCCTGCTAAGTCCTTAAAGTCACATTTTCCTGAATCGAGTGCGAAGAATCATTTAAAGTATTATTTTCAAGAGTATTTTAGAAGTTTTGCTCCGACTCGTGCCGGAAAAGAGATTTATTTCTGCGCTGGTAAAATTTATTTCGCTTCTCTGGGGATAATTCAGGTTTTTTGGGTCCAGTTAAGGAGAGAAATTATTTAACAAATGGAATTTTTGAATTACTGGAGATAAAAATGTTTATCAGACTTTTGGAGCTTAAATCTAAACAAAAATAAATAAATAAATTGCTGGTAGGTTTGCGAAAGGCTAAAAGCAGGTCCAAATAAACTGCATGAAACAATAAAGCCACTGCAACTTTTTCCCGCCTTTTAAAACCAGTCAGAAAGACTCGATGTGCAATGAAATGAATCCAAATGGAATCATCTTGAAACACAAAAAGGCTTCTCCTATTGTTTTGATTTCTTGAGACTTTTTTGAGCCCTCCAGCCTAACAAGAAGCAAAATTCAGACCCCTTCTAATGGCGCTAGTTTCATAATCAATACAGGAAAAGTTCATCACCCTAAAATGAAACTTTCTCAGTTTGTTTGCACGCTGCTTCTGATTGACCCACTAACACAATGCTGAGCGTGCACGCTGCGTTTGTCTTCTTCAGTGCGCGCCGCCACGGCTGCCCTTATATGAGCTGGTACCTTGGCTCATATCAGTGGTTGCAGCAGCAGCAGCAGCAGCACGGTGGGAACACGCGGGCAGGCGCTGCGAGCGCTCGCGCTGATGATCCCCTTTTATGTCTTGGCTCCATCAGGGCCCTGAGTTATTCTAGTGCATAATTGATGGAGGAGTTAGAATAGCAGAAGTAATGCGATGAGAGGGTGCAGCCAAGCGGAGCGAGGGATCGCGTGCGTGGGGCTGCAAACATTGCAGGGGACGAGAGGAGGGCATCTGGCGTAACAGGTCCCGGCGCTGAGTCGACACAGGCTGTGTCACCGTCTCAGCCAATCGCTGCTCTCCTCTTCCTCCGCCAATGAGACGTCTCCGCCTGAGCAGAGTACTACGTTCTCATGAATCAGACACGAGACTCTTATCAGCTGTTATTATGTGTAGGTTTAAACCTTCAGCTTGATGATGTTTAGTTAGGATAGCGTTAGTGGTCGTTCCACTGTGATTGGTTAGGAATGCAGTGAATAACTAGAAGGCGTTCTCTGTCCCCATAGTGCCTTTCTTTAGGTTGCAGGATCAGCAGGGACAGGGTGGATATCACACCTAGACGAGCACCTACAAAGAGAAACTAATGGCCCAACAAGGCTGCATTGTCTGTTTAACAAAAGGGACAAGGTCACAGATAACCTGCCGCATCCGACATCAAAGAGAGACTGAGGGATGGCTTAAAAAACAGGCGGCAGACAGACAGAAGTTCCACAGAGGTTTAATGTCAGAAAGTGATTAAACTAATGGAAAAGTAGGAGGAAATAAATCCAGTCTTAGAAACAAAAAGTTGTTTTAATTTCTTGGAACACGGAGTTAAGTTCAGGCGTGAAAAAGTTACAAAATATTCAAATTACAAAGGTAGACATGAATTAATACTCAATATAAATAATCAGGATTTAATGCAGCCCATAAATCATCACAACTCTTCTTTTACTCCTGCACTGAATTCATCTCTTTCCTCACTAATAAATTGTTAGAATTAAAAGAAAAGCGTACAGGAAAATAATTCCACACATTTTCAGGGAATTTTCTAAGTACACGAGTCAGGATGATGGAAAAAAAACAAAAAAACAGCTGGAATAAAAGTTAAGAAAAATGCTGCAACCTGAAAAATATTTGAACATTAATCTCTGCGTTTGGAGAAAAATGACTTATTTAAAAAAAAAACAGGATTGGAGTGAACTGAGTGGAAAATATGTTGATTATTGCAGTTTAATAAGCACAGTCAAACCACAGATTTTCTATAAAAGCCCTCACGCAGACCATATGATTCCTGCGTACTGTGTTCGTTGTGTTTGCATCGGTTTCATATTCAGTGTTTTAATGTGCAGAATTGTTTGCAGCTAATGGGAATTTATTGCAATTTCACAAGCACAGAAAGTGTTTTTTGTAATTATCCAGGAGGGAGCGTAATGAAAACAGTAAGTTGTGCAGAGTTTTGCGTGTGGCTCCGCAGACAGTAGCTGGTGTTCAGAGTCGGCGCTGAAGCACAGACCTGTCCAGCGGAGCACTTAGAGGCCACTGGACCGGGAGTGTGCCTATTAAGATCATAAAATCGCGCTCATAAAGATGTTTTATTTGTTTCCTGAATGTGCCAGCTGCTTAGGTTTCCATCAGAAGTCTTTATGGCTCAGTACTCATATTTCTGTCTCTGGGTGGAGGTGACTATTAAGTTTTAGTGGACTTTTGTAAGTAGCAAAAGCCTGGTCACCAAAAGTTCACTAATTATTTTCTTCTTTGCATGAACATACTTTTTAAAAAACTGCGACAGAGCTTTGGAATAAATATCTTTGCAGTGGGTTCGATTTTTTTTTTCCCTTTATGGAAGGTGTTAAATATCTGTTACATGGATACAAAGTAAGTAAAGAAGTTTTTCCATTAATTTATAGTCTAAATGCTGAATCAGCAATTTTTAAACTATATTTGTTTAAATCAGAAAATAGATCAACTGTACTTGTACTTATTCATGTCTTTTACACAATGAAATTTTTTTTAACATATTGGCTGATATACATTTTTAAAGTGCTAAATTTTTTAAAAAAATATGTAAAATATGTACGTAAAATTTATTTTAAGATAAATTTGTATTTTTTTATTAAAAATAATTTAAGTTTGTACTTTTTTCTGAAACTAAATTAATAGTTCATATGTATATATATTTATTTATTTTTTTACAAAATATGTCAATATATGATAAAATCTATTTTAAGATAAATTTGTATTTTTTTATTAAAAATAATTTAAGTTTGTACTTTTCTCTGAAACTAAATTAATAGTTCATATATATATATATTTATTTTTTACAAAATATGTCAATATATGATATAAAGCTATATTTTTTACATATCCATAGCATTTGAAAACAGTCTTGAGCATTAATATATAATTTTGTAGTTTATTACAACTTTTCGAGTGTGCAATATGATAGTATGGGGCTGTGAGCTTAAATTAAATTAAAATTATCGAATTAAATTAAATTTAACGTTAAAATGCACATACTTTAATAATTCAACATGATTTTTTTTAAATTGTGAAAAATATTTTAAATCAAAATTGCAGTAGATGTAATAAATTTGAAAGTCTCCATTTATTTTTAAATTTTTAATAAAATGTAGAATTTTTAAAACATAAAAGTATTCCGACATTTAAGTCTTATGATTACTTGACCTAATTTAATTTTTTTTATATTTTTTTTTGGGGGGGGGGG
>JAVDPK010000003.1:343343-357477 GCA_034780415.1 Cichlasoma orientale
ATAAAACGCCACCCCCCCCCCCCCCCCGTAACAAAAAAAAGAAAGTTCAGATTTTTAGTGCATTCAGGGCTTTGGTGCTGGCAAACCCTGCAGTCCAGATGTTAGTCGTCCAGCTGTTGCTGCTCTGCTATCAGATATGAGAAGGGCAATTAAACCTTCTCAGACTTGACAGCTTTGTTCTACCGCCTAAAAAAAAAATCTACTTTTACCCCTGGCTGCTCTGCTGACTCCTCAGCTCTCTGCCAGGATTGAGCTGAAGTCCCTTCCTCCATGTGTGCAGCATGCACCCAGTAGACATTGGTTAAAGGTTGAGGTTATTTAAAAAACATTTTCCTCTGCTTTTTTTTTTTTTTGCATTTTTCAGTATCAGTATCACCCTCTGGAAAACACAAATATTTAAGTCTCGAGTCAAAATTTGGAGCAGCTTTGTGAGTGTGGACCAGACCCTTTTAGCAAATTGCTTTGGTTGTGATCTTGTAAGAATAAGTTCAGGTGCTGCACAGATGAAAGTCGGAGCATTGGGGACTTTAATTTGGCGGTGTGCTCCGTGGCTGTAGACACACATTTAATCTGCTGTGGAAAATGAGTCTGCAGACTTTGGGGAGACGGTGCAAGCGCACATATTTTTACACGCACGCAGAGGCAATGCATGTCTGCACACAGAGGAGAACACACACACACACACGGATGCAGACACAGATTTGTGAGCGGGGTGTCATATGTTTATCCTGTAAGTCAGCTGTTTGATCATAATTTGTGATTAATCAGCCGTGAGAGCTTTTGAATTAAGAGCAGCTTTTCATGTCAGAGTAACTGCAGCCTAATCCGTCTGGCCTTTCCCAAATGCTTTCTAGTTTAGCAGAGCAGATGACACAGAGCACGGTGCTCGTGCTGGTATATATGGAGCCTCTTCTTGCTGGAGTGGCAGGGATCGACTTCTGCCTCGCTGATTAAATGTGTGTTTTGGGGGATACTTTTCTTTTCCAGAGAGTCTACTTTCACATTTAGACAGTTTCATTTATATTCTGTCAAGTAGGTGAGGAACCCGAGGACCACAAACCAGAAACTCAGGAAAATGATTCCAAATTTAAAAAGACAAAGTGCAAGAAGATGGACGTGTTAGAACATGAAAGAGCAGAATTACTCCAGTCTTAATTTCCCTTTAAAACTGTTACCAAGAGCAGTGTCAGGAAACACGTAGCATCGCTCAGTTGTTTCCCAAACATTTATCTCTATATAACCTTTACGTTTTCCCGCTCGTTCTGCAGCAATAACACGAAACAAACCGACTAGCATATCAACGATAGCGCTAACGATTTGTCCCTTTCGTTAGAGGTGTTTTCCCAGCTTAGTTTACTAATTCAGAAGACAGTTTAGGCCCTTTATTATTGAATCTTGCATTGAATTTGAAAAAATATATAAGGCTGAAATTCACCTTTACATTAGATTCCCATTAGATGAAGCACAGTGGCCGCGCGTGAACTGTGTCGTGTTAATGCAGCTGAATATAATGTAACTGCTGATGCCTTTTAGAAATTAGCACCAAGCTGCATTTTTACATTAGACTTCAGTATTTCTCATGCAAAAGTTGTTTAAAATGTGCTCATTATTTTAGTGTTTTTAGGGTTACTGTGGACGTGCAGTGCGGCCAGCTGAACTGTTACATGTTAGCTAATAAAGGCTGCTATTACCGAGCTTCCTGCACCGCTTGTCTTCGGAGTACTTGTTAAGATGGTGACTGCAGCAGCCTTCCTGTAACTGTGCAGGGAGCAGGGCTATGGTGCAAAGATCAGAGGCTGGATCCGGGGTACGGGGGTGAGCGCATATTTCACAGACATAACCACAGGCACACTAAAATGACACAATGTAACCAAACAGCTGATGGTGTTCCACTGTGAAGCTTGCATGCTGCACCGTACAGCACTTTGCATTTTTTTACAGTAAGAAATTATTGTATTTTATAGGACATATGCTGTAAAAGCTTCTGTACTTTACTGAAATTTAACAGGCAAATTTCTGACAATTTTTTTTTTTGGGGGGGGGGGGGGGTGAAACTGATCCTAATTTCCAAGATGAACCAGTTTGAGGCTGGACTCTGATACCAGACTGAGCAGTCTTTAATCCAAAGATTTGCTGACTCCCCTCCCATCTGGTAGAGAGTCAAGTCACAGTTAAGACCCAGACATTTGCTTAAAGCATAATGTGGACAAAGGGTGGACGGCAGCTCGGGCTGTGCAGCTCTGATTTTTCTTGCAGTGCTGCCATATGTTGCAGGGTCAGCTGCAAAAACATCAGATCGTGCTATATAGGAAGACTTTGCACGTATACATTAAGAAACAATTTCCTCCTAATCTCATGAGCTATATTGCTATTAAAATGCATCAAACTCACCCTGCATGGCATGCCCTGGGCACACTGTTCCCTCCCCACAAATGTTTCTCCTACTGCCCTTTTGTTCCGCTCCAGAATGGAGTTGACGCGTGTGAAACCGAACGTGATACCAGGGACCCGAGAGTTCATTATTCCCTGCTGTTCTCACGGGGCGAGTGAAAAATCACTCTTTTGTGCCAGGGAAGAAAGAGCCTTCCTCTGACCTCATGGTTGCGCAGTGTAATGTCAAAAGGCCCAGAGGTTTGTGTGGTGTAGCCACACCCACTCTGTTGTGGAGCCGCCGTGGAATCCGACCGGGGTCCCTCGTCTCTGAGAGTGAGAGCTGCGGAAAAAAAGCCTGCCTTTTGTAAACAAATGTTTGGATCCCACATCATATACCGCACTAATTGGACTTTGGCTGCTCTGAGCATCTTTTTTGGGGGGGTTCGTTCTCTGCCTTCTCTGTACACTGACCACTTCAGACCACACTCACTCTCCAATTAGGCTCATTCTTTTAACAGACCTCTTTCTTCCTTTTCACTCTCTCCACGCTGCAGTGCCGTGCAGTATCAGATAAGTTGGAATTATAGGTTTCTCGATGGCTCCTCAGTTAAGCGCTCTCCTCCGCTCAACACATCTCTCAGAGAGTCGAGCAGCTTCAAACACGGTCCTCCCTTCATCAAAGTGGCTGCAGAGAGTTGTTCCTGCAGATTCTGCACGTTGGTGGATGTGAAGAAGCGTTCTCAAAGCTGCAGTCTGAATGCTAACAGATAACATAATGACCCACAGAAGCCTGCTGCCTTTCAGGTGTTACTGAAACTGTGTGAGGTATGTTTATGTCTCAGTATGTGAGACACAAAAATCCTCTTATCAAGTTAATTTTATAGATTTTCTTATTTCTTGACTACTTAAAAGTGACTGCTTTGTTTAAAATAATAAAAAAAGCTACACTCACGACTGCTTTATTAAGTACACCTTGCTAGTACTGGGTTGGACCCGGTTTACCTTCGTTCTCTGTGGCACAGATTCAAAAAGGCGCTGGAAACATTGCTCAGAGATTTTGGCCCATATTGTCATGATGGCATCACACAGCTGCACAGATGTTAGTCTCCAGCTCAACCACATCCCAAAGGTGCTCTATTGGATTGAGATCTGGTGACCGTGGAGGCCGTTTGAGTGCAGCGAACTCATTGTCATGCTCAAGAAAGCGGTTTGAGATGATTTGAGCTTTGGGACATGTCACATTATCCTGCTGGAAGCAACCGTCAGAAGATGAGTACACTGTGTTAGTAAAGGGATGTTCATGGGCAGCAACAGTACTCGGGTAGGCTGTGGTGTTTAAGTGGTTCTCAATTGGTTGGTTAATTGTGTTTATGCCAAATTATAGGCACCAATCTGCTACTGTCCAGTTTTGGTGAACCCATGTGAATTTTAGCCTCAGTTTCCTGTTCTTAGCTGACTGGAGTGGCGCCCTGATGTGGTCTTCTGCAGTCCATCTGCTTCAAGGCTCGACGTGTTGGGCATTCAGAGGTGCTCTTCTGCATACCTTGGTTGTAACAAGTGGTTATTTGAGATACTTTTGCCTTCTCCTCGGACCTCTGGCACCAGCAAATCATTTTCTCCCAGAGAACTGCTGCTCAGGAGATATTTCTCTATTACGGACCGTTCTCAGTAAACCCCAGAGATGGTTGTGTGATAAAATCCCAGCAGATCAGCAGCTTCTGAAATACTCAGACCAGCTTGCCTGGCACCAATAATTACCTCGCGTTCAAGGTTGCTTCAGCCGGCCATCTTCACCACATCTGCGTGCCTGAATGCACTGAGTTGCTGCTGTGATTGTCCAATTAGATGTTTGTGTTAATGAGCAGTATAATTAACATTCTTCTTTGTTCTAGTTTTGAAATCTGCCATTATATGTCTTCATATTCTGGAAGAACAACAATTTCTTTTCCCCTTTTTTTTTTCTGGTCAGAGTGAACTTGAAGAATTCAATGGATAAATATATTAAAATATATTTTTTCTATACAAATTTTGCCATACAATAATAGATAAAAATTTTGTCACAGCTGCTAAATGTTTTGGCACATGCCCTACTTTATTCACTTTAAATTTCCTCCTGATGCTAAATGCTTGAATACAGAATCCTTCAGCACAATGTTCTGCTTCTTAATCGGCATCATTTCGGTTGTTTTTAATGTGTAGTGTCACAACTTTTAAGAAAACTAAACTTTCAAGCCCTAATACTGCAAAGATGCTAATGTTTCTGCAGCAGCTGCTAAAAGCTTTGGCAGATCCTGAGGCAGTAATAGAGTTTTCACAGCAAATCCCAGTAACTGTGTGATATATGATCGCCGGCTTTAATCATTCATAATTATGACACGACTCAACCAAACCGGCGCTCACATAAGGTTGATTTTGGACGCCGCTCCGACGTTCCACGAGGCACCTCCATCTTTCCGTCGTCTCCCGCCTCCCCCATACGGCGCTGCCTTCTTAGCCAGCAATGTGGAAACGGCACATTTCTGCAGAACTAAACCTTCATGGGAAAAACGTTGCTTCTTCTGTGGAGGAAGAACTGTTAATGGATTAAGGAGCTGCCGTTTCCCACCCGGGGGGCCAAGCCGCGATCGTACCCCGGTTTATTCAAGCTGCACGTCCCCCCCTGCATCTGCACGCGGGCTAATAGGCATGGCTAGCGTAGTGCAGCTTTAGACCCTGGTCCTCCGCCATGAACTTGGCTTTCCTGCCCCTCTTCACCCCATTCATGTCAGCAGGCCCTGGCATTCTTGTTGGGCTTTTTTAAAAATGTGTTCACTTTGGGCGGCGATGAAAGGAGTCGGGGGAACACGGGATCTTAAATCACTTAATGAGGGGAGACAGGCAACGCTTTTGTCCAGCTTGTTCTGGAGCTGCGTCCAGCCAAAGGCCTCTAACGGGCTCTGACACCTCGCTCTGCTGCAGACCTAAGTGTGTGTGAGTGTGTGTGTGTATGTGTATGTTGGTACACTGCCAACATTGCTTCAGCCAGCTTGGCTTCTGCGTCCTTACAAATTTTTGCTCTTCATCTCAGCATTCATTCGCATTTCCTCACCAGCCTCGCATGTTTATTTGGTCCATTCCGTGTCTTCGGGCAGCGGGAAGCATATTTGAGTGTGCGGTGAGGGTTAAGTGGGAGTTAGAAAGAAGCCCCATCATGGGTTAGGCGCGGCGTGGAGGGCAGGGTCGCTCCCTGTGGGTGTTTGGCCTTGGCCTGCACTTAGCATGTGCTGACTGCAACAGAGCGCGGAGGAAAAAGCCAGAGAATGAAATAAACAAAAAAAGTGGCGGCAGCAGAGTTTGACGCGCTCGTGTTTGGTCATTATCTCCGCCTTGAAATCCCCAACACGAGCCTCTGTTGATCCAATGAGCTAAACACACAAATATGTTAATGGTGGGTGTTTAAAACTGTTAAACTCTTTAATGAGCCCCAACGTGCATAAGCTCGTTTCCAAGTTCATTCTCTCAGTTACTGAAAGTAAGGCAACCCTTACTTTGTATTATATTGTAGCAGCTTAAGCTCGAATTCAGGATCTGGGTTAAATACTGAGTTTAATATAATGTGTATGAGCCGCAGAGTGATTTTTCCTTTCTCAGAAGAATTCATTTGAATGATGTGATTTTGTCCTGTCAATCATCTTGTTGTGTCCGCCTCCTCGGATACCCACTGCTCTCGATAAACTCATTGAAAATGAATTTGTAGATGTTAACAAAATAATGTTTAAAATGGGACCTCGGACCGTCATCCTCTTTGCGGCGCCAGTGCTGCTCTTTGGGTACCGGAAAGCCTGCTAAAACATGCACATTAGCACCAGTGCAAAGCTTTTAGTTTTTAGATCCATCAGGATGTGTAATAAAATTTTGAAAATAAGTTTATTGAAACATTATTGCGACACTGGAGCGAGAATGTGCGGCTAATCAAATAACTTGATTACCAAATGAGGCGTCTTTGCCGAGCCTCAGATGGAAGAATTCACGGATAGTTAACCTCACTGCGTGCTGCCGCCTGTTACACCATTCGGATGCAAGACCTGGTGAGATATTTGGGCTGGCTTGCCGAGGAGTTAAAAACTCATTTAGAAACCAACTGCTCGGGATCTACGTCCACAGCTCCTTCTAATTAGCGGTCGTATGAAGGTCTGTACCACAGTACTCTTAGTCTGTGTAGCTCTGCATGTGCACTATGCTTTTGGTTGAAACACAACGGCAACGCGTGGGTGTTTGTGTTAATGCATTAAAAAAAACACGACCTTTTATGGCGATTATTGACCAAAGCGATGCACCAGTAAAAATCCATATCTCATTACGATCACATTTTATATGTTGGCGACTGCTTCTGTCTGCGAGCCTCAAACGATCCTACATGTGTTACACTTGAGCTGTCGCGAACCTTATTATAATTATTTGTGATTTGGCAACCAATTTATTGACATTTCAAATCCCACATCGCAGGCTAATAATTACAAGGTTGCTCGTGTGTTTCCTCACTCAATTGCTAATATTTATGATTCATAGGAAATTATAAGTCTGTACTAATTCCCAGGCTGTGAAATACTGTTATTTTATTTATTTTCTTGTTATTGCAGCTGGTATCTCACATGCACAGGGCAGTCTTTGACATTGATGTCATATTCCTATTAAGTGCCATTTAAGTGCCTAAATTGAACCAAGCAGTGAGTGAAAACAAGCGAAAGCCAAACTGGGTATTTTATTCTCGGCGTCCAACATTGATGTGGTCGACTCCTCGAGGCACATAAGCTAAAAAAACCAACCCCGTTCTCATCGTTTTTCTTCATTCACTATAACCATAATGTTAACAAGCACAGCATTTTTTCAAAGCTCGATTCAGTTGGCACTTATAATCATTTGTGTTTGTGAAGGAAAAAAAATCGAACCTAAAGTGTGTTTTGGAGTCACCAAAACGTCATTTAAAGTCATTCATAGCAGACGTTGGTGATTCTGTACGTGCTGTTTTGATGTCCAGGTGGCCACATCACCACCGTAAATAAAATTATGGACGTCTCTCCCTTCATTCAGATCGGTTCTTATTAGAAGAAGACACAGAGGTGTTACCACAATTGTTGCCACTCAGTAAGATTTGTTTCTAGACGCACTTTGATGCCAGTTTCTTTGTATTTTTGTGTTTGACACCCTGGGAGTGAGAACAGGACTGTGGACTTCAGCAGCACCACATTCATAATTAGGATCAGTAAATGTCAGGGCAGCCGGGGGTCAGTTTTTTAGTTCAGGCCTTCTCCCGCTGACGTCACTGTTTGTGAAACCCCGCCCCTCCACTTCCTCCATCCTCAAATCAGCCGCCAGCTCTCTCGTACCTCCTCGACACTCACTGCTCCACACCCCTCCAGCCGTGAGATGAGCTGCTCTCTCTCTCTGCTGTCTCCGCCACTGCTAGTTAAGTCTATTCACCTCTCTCAGTCCATTTTCACTCGTGCACCGCTCTTAACACTCTCCCACATTCTTCACCCTGTACTCCTTCCTCCCCCCATCTTCCTCTGACATTTCTGCACAAGGTGCGTGTTAGTGCTGGGATGGCTGTGTGGATTTGACACTTGTACTCCCTTCTCTCGCTCTCTCACTCATTGTCTCTCACCGTCTACCACAATCTCCCGCTCTGTTTCGCACATGCTGCGCGCGCGTATCTCACACATGCTCGCGCACACGCTGCCTGGCTGGCAGTTACAGGACACCTTTCAGCATTTCTCCCTTGTCCTTGGTGTGTAAATGAGTTTTTGTGAACTCCTCTTCATTAGACCCGGAGCTTTTTAGAGGCCACTTTGGGTGCCCGGGCACCAAACTCGCCTGGGATGACCCATTAGCATATCAGCTGCAAACAGCCACCGCAGAGCTGCTGTCCATGTGTGTATTCACATGTGAGTGATTGCACGTCTCCAAAAAGTCAAGATTTATACGTCGTCCTCAATTTAGCTTCACTGCCGCCGATTCTTGGCTGTTAGGCCTCACTGTTGTTTTCAGCTGGCTCAAGTCCGGCTCTTTTCACACTCCTCCAAAACAAAAAGAATGCCACGAAGTTCCCATGGTAAATCACATTTACATTTTAGGCCTCAGGCAGCATTGCAACAGACATCATGGGACTGGCTGTTTTAGACTCACATTGGCACTGCATTAAAAACCCATAATGGCCTGCGCTGCTTTGCCACAGGTGCTGGTGAGATTTAAAACTAAGAATAAAGTACAGTTTGAAGGTTTATAAGACTCAAGTACAATTTACAGCTGTTTATATTGCATCCATGCAATTTGAAGGAATTTACTTAGACTTGCATTTGTTTGCGGGTGTATCTGAATTATAGGTCAGGATGTAGGAGTGCAGCGTGATGGTTTCCAACATCAAACTTCGAGGTGTAAATCAACTCCTTGTGGAAATAAAAGATACAGGAAGAGAAATCTAAATAACAAGGGGAAAAAAATGCAAAATGAAGCCAGCACATATAAATTTTTATCTCAGGTGCTGTAGAAGTCAGGTTGAAGCTTTTTTGCAGATGATGTGATGCTGTGTTTTTGGCTGCACGCAGTGATCTTATTGGATGAAGCCAGAAAAGATTTTTTTTCATGCTTTGTTTCTAGGATGCTGAAGTGACGAGATCACCTGGTTAAAGGTGAATAATTATTTCAATAATTGGGGAGAAGACCTTGTTATAAGGAAAAAAAAAATTCAAAGACATAATTCAAACATCAATAAGGCATATCCTTCCATTTATTTTTGCATTATGTATGTAAAAATCAAACTAGGGACAAGAGTTGGAAAGTAGTAATAAATATAAACTTTGTGCAGCGCATCCATATTGAAACTAAATTAAACTGCATTATTTCTATGAAATAAAATGTAATAATAAGCATTTCTGTTGGCCTACAGTGATTGTTTAAAAATGTAAAGGACAAAGTGTTTATATTCAAATGTTTAAATTTCTAGCATGTTATGTTGCGGACCTCACGGCTATAGATCCCTGACCCCTGGACGGTCCCTGGACCCCACTTTGAAAAGCACATCGTTGTATTGTTTAATTCCATTTATGTAAAGTACATTTAATACATTTAGAATGTATTTCCAAAATGTTTCATTGCTTTCCACATCCTATCGATCCATTACCATTACCTCCGCTCTAAGAATCAAATATTTTTCTGTATTTGGCTCCTGACCAGGACATCTGTGGGTGGAGCTTGAAAACAAACTCCTTTCGGACATTCTGGAAAAAAATGGTTTTGTCTGCATATATAATGATCTTTGCTCGCATATTCCGAGTCCAGCTATGATGTATTAGCCCTCACTTTAACAGCCTTTTTTTTTTTGTCTATTATGATGATACTTCTACCCTTTCTAATAGGGTGATGTGGTTTTTCTAAACTCTGATAGATTATTCATAAAAAAAAAAATCAACACAAATTGAGACACATTTTTTTTAAATTTCATCATTTTAATGATCTGTAACCACACTGATTTTTATTAGCAGAAAACAAGCCAGTGTTTAAACAGCGTTTAAATGAAACAGCACCAGTAATTGTAAGTGAGGGCATGAAGGATCCCGATCCTGGTTTCGGGAGCCCCCACAATGCTCTTGGTCTTCTCCGGATGTTTACTAGACTAAATGACAAGTTTATGTAAAAAAAAAAAAAAAAAAAAAAAACACCAACCAAACCCCCAGTCCACCCAAGTGGTGGCTCAGGAACAAATCCCAATTTCCAGAGACCGCGTTTGTGCCAAACAGGCTGCTGCCAGTTCTGCCACATCTGTGCCTACTCAAAAGTTTTCCTGCTGCATTCCTCTCCCCAGAAATATGTAGATATGTTTTCAATCAGAGGACCCCGGAGGGCTTTGGGCTCTAAGACAATGTGATTGTGATTTTATCTTTTTTCCCCCCCTTTTTTTTTATAAGATTTTCTCAGGCTTTTAAATTCAAATTTTTTTCCCCCCTCTTAAGTTGTGCGATTATTTTTTGTAAACACACCTTTTGCACTTTTAGCAGTCGACTGTTTCATGTTGCCAGCCGACATCAGAAAGTGCAGAGAGTGCATTTTTTTTCATGCTCATATAAATATGGATTTGTGCTTGTGCGAGCAGACTACAAACAGACATTGTGTACCTTGCTTTGGAGCCTCTTTGCATGGCGTTTGAATGGGCCGCTTGATAGGCCATGAGACCATGAGAAACACCCGACATGAAAGCCGTCGTCTGCACACCAAGGAAATTCTGCTGACACCTAATCACAAAAAGAGAGGAGTGAAAAAAAATCAGCCGGAGCCCACAGCGATCTCCACGGGTTATCTTGAGGGAGCGTAACCTTTGTGACATTGATAGGATTGTACACAAAAGAAGGCGCTGGGCTCGTGCACGCACCAACACACACACACAACCGCACTAGCCTTCTTTCATTGGATTTCTTAGGGGTGTGTGTTCCCGGGCTCTGAAGCAGCGGCAGCAGCAGAAGTGATGGATGTCAGGTTACCCTCTGTCGCTGTTTTACTCGACTCGCCTTAATGGACCTTTTACAGAGTCAAGTGAAATTGATGGGAAAACTACCTCAAAAAAATGAATCGAGGCCGGTTTTTGTTCTTTTCTCAGGTTTGCAACCGCAGAGCGCCTTATCAACACCTAATATTTTACACACAGTAAAACCTCCCATAAAAATCTGTTTCTCTTTACCCCGTATAGCTGGTCAGAGCTTAAGGAGCTGGAAGTCTGACTCAGGCTGGAAGGCACCCAGTGAAACCAGTCACTCCTCGCCTCTCGCAATTATTTCTGAGTCTTTTTCTTTCTCATCATTTGACAGAATGTTTTCATGTCAGGCCAAACATATGATTCCCTTTAAGCTCTGCCCTTAAGCAGCTGATAGCCCAGACATCTTCTCTCAAGGCAGCCAGTGGAGACAGAGAGAGGTGCAACTATTTATTTTATTTACTCGTCTATGGAAAGTGGCTATTTCTGGGGAGGTGTAAGGCCGGCTTGATGAGGTGTTTAAATCGGGGGGATAACACCCATACCAGGGAACTGCGATGGTTTCCCTGTACGCCTGATGGATTGAGTTTAACTCTTTTTTATGTTAGGTACAGAGTTTGGAATAGTGAAAGAATGGTTTGACCCAAAGAACAAACTGCTGCCACTTTAATGCTGAGTATTTTGATTATTGAATACTCTTTCCAAGGTTGACACCATCAGTGTGCCCAACCAAAACCCCCCAACAAACCCCACATATACGCTAAACTGGCTAATCGTCAGCTCAGTCTGGCCTAATCCTGCAGACACGCTACTTCAGGATAGGAAACCATGTGTCTGGGAACCCATCAGCTATCATCTGCTGATTTATCCTGCGGGGAAAGTGATTAATATTTTGGGGCCTCTGGTGTAGCCAACAGATATCTGGGCCAGGACTTCCTGTTCTTTCCATCATGTATAAATCAAGATTTCAAAAAAAAAAAAAAAAAAAATAGAAATAACTGGCAGACATCGTTTTGAGATTGAACAAATATGATCCCTCTTTTGCTCTTCACGTGGACAAAGCGCACACAAATGTGACTGATTACGACTCCGATCACACGTGGAAGCCAGAAAGCTGTCGTTAACAAAAATCTCGCCCACATCATTTCCGCTCATCCCAAACGGGTGTTTAGGGTGACCGAATCACGCTGCCTTTCTAATAGTCCATTGGTTTAAATGGCAAAAGTCCCTATTTACACCAATAGCAGTGGAGCAACCACTGGTAGCAATGTGGAGTCTCAGGTAGACCGGGACTCAGGTAGAGGGTGAATTTCCTTGTTTTCCTTTGCGCTGTTAAAAAAGTGGATAAAATTTCAAATAATGAGGACAGCGTAATCCGCGGGGAGGCAGACGCTCAGGCTTCAGACTGCTCGAAGAATGCGGCGTCAGCTTTTTCTACTCTTGATTGATATAATGTCAACGAGACCAGATGTCCTTAATATGGTCATCTCAAGCACACGGCTCTGGCTCTGTGGCCAGGCAATCCAAAGAAAGTCGACTTAAAGGGAGAGAAGCTAAAACATCTTGTTTAGCTCGTGGAACCAAAGGCCCAGCGTACAATATAAGGATGTTTTTGGGCTGTGAATCATGTGACGCTACTCTAGTAGTGTCGCCCTCTGCTGTTCATACAAAAGTGAAAGAAATAATCATCTTAATGATGCCATTTCACTGGATCTTTCTTTGACACGTTTTTTTGTGGAAAGGCAGTGACTGTGAAACACAAGCATAGAGCGGGAAAGGGGGGGGGAGGGCACAGGTGAGGCACCACCTGAAGAGAGCAGAGCAGATTGAATCCACTCAGATCTTCAGTTTTTCTGAGACGCTCTCAGCAGAGTCCAGGGTCCCGCCATGTGCACCGAATCACGACCTAATCTCACGTCTGCCGCCTCTCCGCCCACGCTGCTCGGCCCCTCGATGGCTCTCGACTCTGAAGTGCGTTCGCTGATGTGTCGATATGGTTTCTACCCGAGCCACAACCTGCGGCGAATAACAGCGTCATAACAATCCTGATCTGATTGGAGGTACCTGCGTGTTTGCACACGTGCGTTTAATGATCTTGTGTGTTTATCAGCCTCTGGCTCAGAGATAAGAAGGCAAACAGCCCGCAGGAAGTCTCTCCGCACTCCCAGCCGGAGACGCGCTCCCGTTCAGGCGCAAGTGTCAGATTCTCAGCGTGAGTGAATCATGTTTGGACTGCTGGAGGTTTTGTTGATGTTGCGCTTCTTTGTATGACCATTAGTGAATGTGCACTGTTGCTGCTGTTAATGTGAAACGATTCCAGATATGATCATCCGGATAGACGGTTCTGCCACACGGATTCGTGCTCGTATTCGTCGCTTTCAGTCGAGGTTTGTGTCGGCTCAGTTTGCAGAGAACGTGTTCTTTTCTCCTCCAGCGCGTTTGCGATATCCGGCTCCTGTTGGGACTGAAGACATCTAGCCGCACGCTTTTGTTCACACTGTATTTTGTGCTGATTTTTCATGCGGTTGTGTAGCGTAAATGTTGCGTTAAAAGCTTGCTGGCATGCGCGTTCTTCTTCCCAGCACTATCGACTCTGAATCCAAAGAAGCTGTGGTTCTATCAGCGATGTGGTTGGAGCTCTTTTACCTGTGCACACCAGCTGGGATCATTTGCTTTACTATGGAGAGATTATTGGTTTCACTCCAGCCTGTGTGACAGTACCTTCTATAAACCATGATAGGCACTTTTCAGGGACGCCATCTGTCTAGTTTCTTTATAAATGGGGAAAAAAAAAGAGGGCCTGAATACTCAAAAAGGAGGGACTCACATGCACCAGCGTGCACATGTAGCTGGACCCACAACCAACAGAACAGAGAAGGTCAGATTACACACACACACAGTGTGACTTCATTCTCAGCTAAGGAGGCCATTAATCCATTAAGTGTTCACTAAACAAATAACTGTTTGCTGCTAATGTTCACAATCTCATGTATATATAACCTTTAAATCTAAAGAGCTACATTAGTAAGAACTGCAGTGACAGCAGGGAGTGATTGATGGGAGCATGATGCTGAGATCAAATGACGAGGCATTAAGTGGAAAACCAACATGGGTGCATGATTGCTGCCACTCTGCTTGTGTTAATTTGGGCCTCGATGTCGGGAAAGGTCAGTCAGCCTTGACCCGCTGAACCCCTGTTCTTCGCGAGCCCACAAAAGCTTCGGATGTCACTCAAACGATGGCCGCCGCCCCCGGGGG
>JAVDPK010000003.1:357493-368148 GCA_034780415.1 Cichlasoma orientale
GTCCTGCAGCCATTGTCTGAATGTCATCTGGCAAACAAAACGCCTGTTCACACAGAGCCGGAACAAAACACAGCATCCTCCGTTCACACTGCGACTGTCAAACACTCCCAACAAACGCTGCCACCTCCTGAAAAACACGCCCGTCTCATTTCTCTCTCTCTTTTTTTTAATTATCGGGGGCAGAGAACTTCTCACCCCAGATCAAAGGGGGTATCACAGCAAACATGGCAGAGATCCCAATCCTGAAATCCATGCCGTGTGTGTGTGTGTGTGTGTGTGTGTGTGAGAGTGAGAGTGTGTATGATTTGTGCATGCAGGCCATGAAAAAGCCCATTGTGGTTGCGCCAGTGTGCCTAATTAGTGTGTACACAACTATGTCAGTCGTCCTGTGATCTCCTCTTGTTCGACTGTTGTGTGGGGCTCTATTGTGAGCCGAGTGGGAACACCGAGGGAAATGTAGATCTCTTGTGTGTCCCCTATACGGGTGCGTGTGCGTTATCAGAGACACACATCAGCGTTCCTGTCTGTCTGGTTGCGGTCTCGTCTTTGCCTCACCCGGCGAGCTCAGCGTCTCGGATGCAGCTTGATTTACGGCTGCGAGGCCTCGCGGCTCCAGGATCGGGTGGCGCTGCTGCCCAGTGTGCCAGCCGGGGGCTCGGAGAGTCAAGTTCAGCCTGCCTGTTTACTTTATGCACTTTAATAACTAACTTTATGCCCTTATCAGTGGGTGTGAGGCCGGTGTCTCTTTTTATCGTGCAGCTCAGGGTCTGGTTTCCCAAATGTGCAGAAGGTCTCACTTGACTTTTATTTGAGATGCTTGAGTTACTCAGAGAACACTGATTATTTCCTCTTTTTTTCATCAAAGCTAGTTAAAAGATAGCGTCCTCTGTGTCAGTGGTGATAAGTAAACAGGCTTTTTTAATTTGACACTCAGAATGAAAAATCATTTTAGCTGTCAAAGATCAGGAGGGCGTTGCTGACTTTTATTATGGTCCCAAATACATTCCAAACAAAGGAATTGTACTTGCAGCAGCTGTTCAATAAAAATAATATTCATTCTTTTTTTGACCGGGCTTTAAAATACACTCCCCGAGTGTAAACAATGCAAAAGAAAACAAATAGCACCTGAAAAGAAGAGAGAAATTATGAGCCTTTGATATGAAGCTGCATTAAAATGCATTCCCACCACCCGCAGACGCCAGGTAACAAAACAGAAGAGACGTTTTTGTTCGACGGTTCCCCTCGAAAACAAAGCTCGGGGTGTTAAAAATGGTGGATTTTTAAATTTGATTTAATCTAATGTTTTGTGCCCCCCCCCCCCCCCCCCTGTTTGCGCAGATGAAAGAGCTGACTGAATGGGCTTTGTACTGGATGAGGGATAAGACTATTGTCTGGGTTTAGCTTTTGTCACAATGCCCAAGGATTTTCAGTTTACCTTGTCAGAGTTTGAGTTGCCGGGTTTTACACTGTGGAGACAAAGTGTCTGATTTAATAGTTTCTTTTTTATTTCTAAGAGTTCATTTGCAAACAAAATTTCCTGTTGGGATGAAGATATTTTGATATTCCCCTGATTTAAAAAAAAAACTGTGTCACTACCGCATGAGGTGTTTTAGTGATACCCCGCGCGTCTCCAGGATTGGTGTTTAAAAATATTTTGCGATAAATTTAAAGACGCCAGCCTCGAAAAAACAAACAAACCTTCAAACGCCCCGTTCTGATGATGCATCTGGCGGCACCGCAGGAGTTAGATGGGAGGAGGAGTTAACACCCCTATCTTGTTTCTGTGCTGATACCTCTAATCAGTATAATTCCGCTGTTGTGACTTGATAAAAATCTTGTTGTCGAGCAAAACTTTTCATGAGAATAAAGCGCGCATTTGATCTCCTGTAAACACTTTACACTTGGATTCGCCCTGTTGACGCTCCACGCCGCCTGGCTCCACTGGGGGGGAAAAATAAATAAATAAAGGAGTGTGTGCGATGGCGTACTGGAAGACAAAGCCACATGAAGATAACACTGAGGTGTGCTATCAGTCTTTGATGCCCTGGTATGGCTGTTTGAGTATGTGTGTGTGAGTATGTCCTGCTTTATCGGGACACAGAGATGTAAGGGGGCCTGACCTTATCGCTGCGTCTCTTCAACCTCCTACATCCCATCCTCCCTTTCTGCTCTTGAGATCGTCAATACAGACACACGCGCACACCCAAACAAAGCAGATCAGAGGAAACGCTCTAAAACAGTTCAATACATCCGTCAGTGTGACACTCTTTGAAGGGAGAGGACGGCTGCCAGTGTGCGCCGACGCATCCAGGCAGCTGTTATCGATGAAACTCTGGATGTCGATGCGGCGGACTGCGTGGGAAGGCCCCGTCATTGACCTGTGGTCACTTATAGAGGAGAGCCTGTGGCGGTCATGGATTTTTAAGCCATGTTTACCTGTGCTGTGCTGCAAATGGTCTGAGAGCTAGCTCGCTTTGCTGTTTACCGAGCGTGTGTGTAAATGGAGCGATTGAACGCTGCCAGAAAGCATCTACAGCTCAATACCGAGCCCGAATGCATCCCGTGCAGAGACGCAGCACTGAAGCCGCTGGTGCTCTGCTAACATCTGGCTCGTGCTGCTCCCGCGCAGAGACGGTGAAGAGGTGATGTGAAGGCTCTCTTTATTTCCTGCCTCACCTCTTGAAGACTCTGCATTCACCTCACAGCCACGCGTTAAAGTCAAGCTCCATAAGGAACGCCATCATTAGGTGCAAGAATATCGAGTCAGTCTGAGCATTGATTTGAGTAATGTCAGATACATTGATTTCAGAAAGTTGATATTGCAGGATTTGGGCCACATCAAGGAATATTAGAAGGATTTTGTTTTTATTATTGTTCATTTTGAGAATAAATTCAGAAGAATAAAGAGGAAATCCCTTAGTCAAAGGCTGTTTCTCAATATGCGTTCATATGTGTGCTTGTGAAATGTCATCAGTCCAAGCCTGATCCGGTGGCACGACATGCCCCCTCTGCACTCCACAAAAACATCGATATCCATGAATCTGTCCATTGCAGATGTTTTACTTTGCACAAATGTAGCCAACTCTTCCAGCTTTTTGTGTTTTACTTCTTGTTCTTAGACTGAAGCTCAGTTGAGCACAAACACGCGATGCTTCTATCAGTAAAGAAATGAAACCTAACCAGTGGCTGCAATGAGTAAGGATTTAAAATCCGATCACCATTTAGTGAAAAGTCTCCTTACTGAGCAAATAAAAGATCTGCGCCCTAAAGTGCACAGCAAACACCTTCTGTGCTAATAAAGTTTAAAAGAAGACGTCTGCCTGATCGTATTAATCAGAGCGCGTGTTGTTCCCGCTGCTCTGAACTCCACGTGTTTTTTAACCGATCACATCAGCGGCTCTTGTCGTCGCTGTGCTGGGATTTGTTGATCGTGACCTTCGAGCTCGTGCCTTTGGTGTGAATCTCCACGCCATTATTTGAGGATTTTTGAGGTCTCGTTTCCCAGGGCTGGCTGAAGTCCTCTCGAGTGTTTGATTTAAGGCTGTTATTTTCGCCCATCACTTCTCCACCAGAGGAGAAGGCCTTAATTTATGTCCTGTTTTTTTGCTGCGCGACTGTGCGGTCGCAGGCCTCATCTGTTTTAAAGCACGGAGGGGAAGTCGTCCTGCAACCTCCGCGCACGTGTGACTCGTTAGCTAACATGGCCATTAGCCACAGTTAATTCCTTTCTCCTTCTTTGCTGAAGGCCCACCGAGAGACGCATAAATATCCGGAGTGGAAAAATCTAAAAGTGAGGACACGTGACTCTGATCGCTTCCTGACCACCAGCTGCAAAGCTAAGCGCTTTTCGGTTACGACAAAGACCTTCACAGACTTCATAACCACCGACACCGTGTTACAGTGGAGAAAAGGGATGTTCCCGGGTGTCACTTGGTCTTGATCAGCGTGAGATTTACGGTGACCCGACCCAGGGAACGCCATCACGGGGTGGCTGGAATTATCCCGGGTTCACTCCTTCAGGGAGTGACTGCTAGAGGTCAGGGTGAGGGATGCAGATTTATATAGCCCGAGCTACACGCTGTACAGGCTCTTTCTCCATTTAGCTAATGGGTCTGCTGTCATAATAACCATCCTTTCTGGCAGGGGGAGAATTATGGCCTCATTGTCTTCCTGCTAAAGTTGTTTGTGCTTTTTTTCTTCTTGGAAAGCTGTGAGAGCCGCAGGTTGGCCGCTTATGTAAGGAGGGCTGTTTGAGCCTTGCAAGAAGAGATTGAGCCCACTAACTGCCTATAATATAGTCCCAGTATCACTCCTAGATTTCATGTGTTAAGTAGCGTCACAAATGTTTTCTTACAGCACTCATTCTAAAAAATGCTGAAGCATATTCATATCCTAAGGTACTGTAAAGTCATTTTAAATATGAAAAAAATAAAAGTGAAAGCAGTTTTGTTAGTATTCAAAAGCAAGAAAAGCGATGATTTTTGTCAGCGTCCAACAACTGCAGCTCCTGCGAGACTTTCACAGAATGCCAGCACCTCAAGGGCAACACACACGCCGGCTGCGTCACGCGGCATCGTGTCACTCGATGCCGTCGGCGCGCACGCCCAATGCGCCGTGCGCGCAGAGGAAACAGTCAAGCATGTGCCAAACGTGATAAAACTGCTGTTTTTCTAGATCATCGCCTTATGTTAAGGTGACGCTGTCACATGTCGGCCCATGATCACGCCCGGTGGTGAGTGGGCCCGCATAAAAACAACCATGACACTGGCGTTCTGAGTCATGTCCTCACACTGACGCAGCGCGTTACCCTTAAATCGTGGGATAAATACTAAATACCCATAACCTCCTCTGATTAGCTTTGCAGGTGATGACTCGAGCGCGGAGAAACAAAATTATGCTGAAATTTCTCGTTCTTGTGGAGAGACTGAGTGGGTTACTGTGTCAGCTTTTCGGTCTTTTTTAACCTCAAAAGTACATTGTTAATAATAATTCCCACAGTTATGCTTGTTCAGTTTGATTATTGGACAGCAGATGTAAGTTGCCAGTAAAGTTTCACTCACAACTTCCATTGGAAATTAAACAAATAATAATAACACTGTAATAAACAGCTTTAAAAAACAGTAGCATGCCGTTCTGTAACTATATAGTTTAATATCATAACGGTTACAGTACAATAAAGCAGGTGGGTGTTTCAGCTGCTCCATTTTTGCCCAAGGACGTCGGCTCCACGTTGGCACAGATTTATGCCAGGCGCCCTTCCTGCGGAACCCTCCCGTGTTTCCCGGCTTGGGAGCAGCGCTGGGAAAACAGAGCCTTGGAACCCGAGGATGGGCTTGTTTCCTCCCAGTAGTGAACCACTACTGATAACCACTACTCTGTTTCCCATAACTCATCTGACTGAATCATGTTGCATTAGGCTGTGCTACCTCATTTAACACACTGGTGGGTTCGAACCCCGGGCCTTCTTGCTGTGAGGCAGCAGTGCTAACCCCGTCTGTGGACACGCAGGTTAATCATTGGTTCTAAATTGGCTGTAGGTGTGAACGTGTCTTTGCTAGCAGTCCAGGACGTACCCTGACTCTTGCCCTATGACAGCTGGGATAGGCTCCTGATTCCATGTTGTGGGTGGTTGCTAAATATTAAATAATACATTGTGGTGTGGAGATTTGATGAAATGCAACAATAGCTGAAAGACAAGAAAGTAAATTCAGGGCACATGAGCTTGAACCTCAGTTCAGCGGGAGGAATCTGCAGCATATTAATACATTTTACATTAATAAACTCGGAACACTGAAATAATGGCAACCAGCAGCTGGCAGTGTCATAAGCGTTACATTATAACCTGCACAGCACAGGACTATACGTTTTCCAGTAAAAGCCTGCCGGTGCTTTACTGTGATTGAACAGCGAAATGTGTTACAAAGCAGTGCAACTGCGAGTAAAAACACAGCTAGAATAAAAATGCATCAAACTGGAAAAACTTGCTGCTGACTCTACATGCAGTGCATTTGCAGCAGTATAAACAACTTTATTGAGTTTCACAGCAAAACAAACGACTAACCGGGAAGTCCGAGGAGAAGTTGAATAACATTGCAGTCGAGCGAAGGCAAACAGAGCAAATGGACTGTGAAACAACAAATCCCTCATTGTTTCATACGGCGACACAGGTTAGTGCGAGACACATCTGTGCCGCATTCCTCTCCCATTCGCAGACGCGCACTCTAGCCTCCAGCTAACCCCAGCTACCACGGATCAGCAATGCCACGCCGGCTAACGGCACAATACCGAGTGTTGAGTGGAGCTAACAGGCTGTGCTCTGGCTGTATGCGGAGCAGGTGTGCTGGAAAAACTTTAAAAACGTATGCATGCACAGTGACATTTATCAAAGTCTTATCGCCAACCCACACGAAAAGCACATACGGGCCAGATGGGCGGTTATGGATCGACGTGGGCCATGTGCCAGCAAGCGGCATGGTCATTAGAGGGAAGAGGGTGTGCGGAGAGAAGCCAGTGAGATTGCAAGGGAAGCCTGAACCTCCTGGGAGCTATTCCTCTCTCTGGCTCTGTGTATCACATTAGGAGGAACATAAAACTTTATATTGTCTTAGATGAGATTTTAACTTTGTTTTAGACTGGGTCTCGCCCCAGAATTAATGTCGGCCTCTGGACCGGCACTGAGCTGATGCACCACTAAAAATCCCCACTGAGACCAATGCTAATTACATTGTGTGACATCTCAGGTGCAGCCTGCAAAACGCTGAGGGAAGCTGAAGCAAATGCACTCCTCCCCCCCCCCTGCCAGCAGCCATTTCATCTGTAAGAGTAATGTGTTTTTGGTACTGGCAATTTTATTCCATGTGACAGATTACCCAAACCTGTCAGTTGGATTCAAATGACTGGTCAGATTTGTGGCTTTTTTAAAATGTTTTCTTTATAATATTGGGGTTTGTGTGTGTGTGTTTCCACTGGTCGAATCCAAATCCTCTTATCAAATCTAATTAGGTTTCGTTTTTTATCCTTTGCAAGAAACTAAAGTTATAAATAACTTGAACTTCTTGGTGCGTTATCAGCTTTTGTTGGTTAAGGAGGCAGAAACACTGCGATTTTTCTGTGGGACTCTAATAAATGGCCATAATCTGTAAACTGAATCAGGTCCAGGCTAACTAGAGTTATTTTTCACAAAGCTTGCTCCAAGTATTTGGAGTCCAGAGGCAGAACTAATTACTGGCTTAAAATATTTATATGATACCCATGAAAGTTTAACAGGAGATTATCCTGCAATTAATGTGACATAATGGTCTACGTCGTTCCTCGAGTGCTGGTCTCGCTACCCTGCGAACCTTCACGGTTTCATGTTAAAGGCTCAGTTAGAAGGTTTTATTGAGATGATTATTAGCATCAGAGCTGATAAAACCCAGGAATCAAGACCACATCTACCATTTCAGAACTCTCTGATAACTTGGGGGGGGGGGGGGGACTCTTGGAGTTAAACTTTTTTATAAAGAACTGCAAGAACGATTGGACCAGATTCTTCCCAATTCCAGCCCTAGTAACAGATGACAGTAAATTTATTGCTTCAATTTATTTTTTTATGCGTGCGTGCACGCTTCTGTGTGTGTGCGGAGTGTTTATTTAGGTAGTAAATCCCCGGCAGGCAGGCAGGGCCGAGCCTGGCGATGTAGCTGTGTGTCAGGACTTACTCATCGGTGTTTGGGGAAGGGATTATGGGGGATGAGAGACCTACATTCACACAAAACAGGATGAAGGGAACAACACGGCGAGAGCGAGGGAGTCCATTTACTAACAGCAGACAAGTTCTCCGCCTGTCTCGTCTTCTCTTTTGTTCTCCTGCGCCATTTAGCGAGCGCTTTCATCCAAAGTGCCTCACCGTACCATGCGCGCGTACATTTTTAGCATTGGTGGCTCCGCGGGGAATGCAGCACCAGCCCCTCCTCACCTCCGCTCTCCTGGCGGCGGCGGTGCCATGCTCTGCCAGTTGAGCTATGCGGGACCACACACACGCACTTCTCTCCTCCTTGTTAGTCCTTGCTTCTGTAAATTATTAGAATAATGTCCTGCTATTTGCGACAGCTGCTTCGGTCACAGCTGAAACACATCCACTGTGTCGGGCGTGCTGCTGGATGAAAAACGCTCGCATGCAGAAAGAGTTTTACTGGAAGCAGTCAAAGCTCATCGTTTCTCGTATTTATCATAAATGTGCCTGAAGAGCACTGTGATTGTTAACATGGTTGTAACTGATGCACAGATGACTCTGTGGGATCCTGCTCACAGTTAGAGGTTTAAAGCACATCTCACTCGTTCATAGCTGGTTTGGCTAAAATTGGCTAAAACTGCAACAGTCCAGAGGCCTGCTGGAATAAGCACGTATGAGAAGATAGAAAAAGAATTTACATATAGATACAAATGTTGCCAATTGCTTTTTGATTATGGATTTTCAAAGTTTTTCTGATACACTGTACATGTTTACCTTTTATCCGTTCTATTCAATGTGCAACGCTCTACAAAATGCTTAATTTTTTTTTTTTTTACTTTCAGTGTTTTTACGTTTTCTTTTACCAATTTTTGAAATTTTGAAGATAAACAGTACATTCATGTTTAACTTCAATGACTACTTCTCCCTTATTAAGTGGCTGAATCTGTTGAAACTTTATACAAGTATAAAGTTTCAAAGAAATACTGTAGATTGATTGTTTGCTACTCCTCCCTCATTTTGTTGGTACGAGTATTCAGAGGTCTTCAGAATGTTCAGATTTTCCATTTTTGGTTTTTCTGTATTGTTCAAACCAGCTCAGTGATGGTTGATCTAGAGCCAAATTACTTATTGTTCCAATATGTCACACATTGTTCCAGTAAAACCTTTGACAGCGGAGCTCCAAAGGCCAGCAGGTCTCTTGTCTAACATCTATCTCTGCACATTTAGCTGTTTTGGGCTAATTTAGCCTTGATAGGCTTCCATGAGCACTGTAACATCAATGTCAGACTCTAGACCGGTGCTCACTACAAAGTTAGCAGCTAGCTAGCTAACTAGTGAACCAGCTAGCAACGCAGACTTTATAAGCTTATAAAGAAATAAAATAAATTTTGAGCAGAATTGAGTTCAGCTTATCGGTGCAGCCCTCCACAACAGTCGCAGTTTCTCATGAGGCCCACCCGTGGTCTGTACTCGGAACTATTTACTGACAGGTTTCTTTGCTAATGCATTAACATAATTAAGTTTAAAGGATGCTGGTGCGTTAATGTTGTGTTGCTGAAGGTACTGTGAAGTCAAGGGTATGCCTTCTTCTCTATCACGCCGTCGCTGGCCCTCTCCAGCTCACCCTGAGCTGTCAGCCCCAAATCAGGGGAACAGATGAGAAACAAATGGGTCTTGTCTTGCACACATGAGGGAGGGAGATACGCCTATCAGTGCTTTAGTAGCGGGCTTTACCCAACGCACCACCGCAACCCCGAGCCACAGCTGCCCCTTCAACTTTCTTCATTCCTCCTCTTCCTCTACCTGCCACTTTCACTAAGGAATGTGGGAATGCTGTGAGGCTGGGATTAGAGGGGAAGGGAAAGAGGGATAAAGATTTGGGGGGGGGGGGGTGCATGGTGTTTTTGGGTGCTGACAGGTCTCTTCTCTATGCTGACACCTTCTCCTGAGCCGAGGTGGATTAGAGCCTCATTGGAGGCCAGCAGAGCTCCTCCTCCACGACTCTCATTTTCCCAGCCACCTTCAGCCCTTCACTTGTCCCCCTCCCTTTCCGCCTTAAACCAGCCGCTAGGTCTTATTCTCAGAGGTAACGTAGGACTTAACTTGTTCCTGGCATTCTGGCAATTTTCAGCCAAATGGAAACTGAAGCTGGCACTTATTGGCTTAAATTAAAGATGGTTCAGGGCCCCTAGACCTGCACCATTTTCCAAGGTGACACCCAGATTGTTTAAAATTCGAGGCCAAGAGGTTCTTTACAAGGGTCCATATGTGACAACTTAAGCTTAATTTATACTTCTGGGTTAAATTTATGTAGAGCCACAGGGTCCAGCATTTATACTTGCGTGCGTGGTGTGCCTCCACTGCTCTGAGTCGAGTCGACCCATCAAGCTGATTCTCTACCAATGAGTTAAAAAAAATGGCAGCAGAAGAAGTAGCCGAACATGCTTTGATGGAAACGATGGTTCCGACGGGCCCAATCAGTAATTGCAGGCTGTGTCAAAGCAAACAGCGATAAGCTTATTATATAAACTACATGTTGCCAGATTTGTGACCTCTCTGGGTTGTTTCCCCTCCTCCGTGCTCCTTGTAACGAGCTGAAGTTGTGCCACTTCTGCCTACTTTGCTTCCGCAGCCCTTTCTCCCAGTCACATGTTCCGACCGCAGCGACCTTCAGACAAACACCGATGCTCTTTGCATGGGATCCACTTGGGACCATTTAAAAACTCATCGACTGTAATATCATCCTATTGTGCAGCGTTCACTGTCAACACCGTCCACTTAAAGCGGCCACAGATGCGCATATCAGCCGTCGCTGGCACCAAATCTGTGACATGTCATTTGTGGACCGGTGCCGCTGACCGCCAGGCCACCCCGATGCTCTCATCCATTTACGGCGAGGCTCTGAGTGCTTCAGTCATGACGGGGGGGGGGGGGGGGGGGG
>JAVDPK010000003.1:368248-397864 GCA_034780415.1 Cichlasoma orientale
CCCCCCCCCCCCCCCCCCCCCCCCCCCCCCCCCCCCCCCCCCCCCCCCCGAGCTGGCAGAGCCCACGAGTGTGTGTGAGTGTTGGTTAGTGAGTGATTGAACGCAGCTCCCTGTGATGTGTGTGTCAGAGGCAAAAAAATTGTGTCAAATATTTGGGCATGCGCGTGTTGAATGATTCCGCTGATAGACGCTTCATTTGCAAGGTTTCATTGTGTGTGTGTGTGCAAACGCGTGGGGATGTGTGTGTGTGTACCTTTGCAGGCATACATCTATGAACTTCATTGCGGTGTTAATAAGAAGCAGAGCTGCCTGGAGGGTGTGTGTGTGTGTGTGTGTGTGCGTGCATACAAGTATGAGTTCTCATCTCCGGTGTCAGATCAGCGGTGCAAAGAGAGGAAACACAGAGGTGAATATTTATTCCAAATGGGGGAAATTCCTCTTTATGAAGACAAATACAGGATGAAAGAACGCCGGAAAGAATTTCAGAATTAAAGACCTGTCGAAAATTCATTAGCAGTTATTAAGATGTACTGGTTTCCCTGTTTTAATCATCTGTGCGCTGATCTTCCATCTTATTTGCATTAAATTTGAAGACAATTAAATGCATGCAAACGGCTTGACAAGGGAGCATTTTATGATCACCGAGAATCAATTCATTACCGAGAAGCATTAAAGGAGAAGAATTTCTTCTAATGATGCCACCACAGGGTCCCTATGACAACAGTTTGTTCTGAAACATATGGCGAAAGATAAATAGGAGAAAAACAACATGTAGAGTACATTTACAGTCACATATAAAGATTCACTTCTGTTTTTTTTTTTGTTTTTTTACTTATTAAAAGACTATAAATACTCAAGTTGACAAGAGCTGACAGGTGTTGTGCACACTAACCACAAAAAGTCAATTATGTCGACTCCCTTGCTTATTACCTCGTGTAATTTTTCTCCTCCCTCCCGCTACCCATTCCTTCTTCTCACTGATATGAAGCTGAGTGAGTACAGCTGGTTTGTGACCCTTCAGTGGGGTCTCTGGAGCCTCCTCGAATCCCCCGGACCTTCCTCTGATTCTTTTCTGTTTGTAGCCGGGGGGACCGTACGAGAGCGAGGATAACACTTCAGCACGAAGGCGAGACACTCGAGTACGCGTGCCAGAATTGCGACTTTGGCTTCAAGAAGTTGTTTGATATTGAGGTGTGTGATGTGACTTTGATACAATGATGCCACTGCTTTCTTTTTGGTGTTGAACCAGTACGAAGAATCTTTAGCTGTTTGGAATGTTTGCGTACATCCAGTGCTGAGGATGTATTTCATCCCGGTCTCTTAGTACTTATGTTCAGACACATGAAATGTCACCTTCTAAAGTACTTTTTAGGCCTTTTAGCCTTTATTTTTGCAGGACAATCAACTAGAAAGCTGTGAGAAGACCCAGCAAGTGGTCTGGGGCCTCTACAACAGCCTTACATCACAGGCCACCTGCTCAGTCCAATGAGCTAATTTGGCACCATGTCACCTTTTTTCCTGCCAGTCAGCATAATTTTACAACTAGTGTATTTCAGAAAGGCTTTCTGAATGTCTAAACCTAACCAAGTTGTTTTTAACGATGATTAATGATTATCTTTGTAATGAAGTGTAAAACTCTAACGCAGATGCCTCAAAGTGGGCTCAAATACTGTAAAGTATACGTTCTGTGTACATGGAACCAGATCAGTGCATATGGGATGGGACAGATGAAAAAACTGTGTTCAGAGATGTGGAAACACGGGTGGGTAATTTGTATCCAGGAACATGAACATATATGAAAATGTGTCAGACCCATTTTATACCAAATGCCTGCACATATAGAAACAAAAGTAAACTTTTCTTTGATGCAAAATATTATTTTCATAATAAAATATATTCTTAAGCTTTAAAGTTCCTCTAACGCAGTCAGTTTCTGTGTCTTCTCTCACTGAAACCACTGAAAATGAAGCTGCTCTGCTACCGGATAAAGGAACAAATACCTGAAATCGAGTTGTTGTACACCCAGATATAAGCAGATTTATGTAACCAAACAAATGTCAGTTGCTTGCGTCCTTTTCCGGCGTGTTTATAATTTCACCAGGATGTCGACCCCCTTTTCCCCCTTTCGCTCGTGTCCGTAATTTTCCCCGTACCTGCTTTGATCCTTTGCTCTGGCTTGTGGCTGGCTCTGATCTCTGGATAGTTTCAGCTTTAGTCACTTTGCCTCTGCTATCTTCTTTAAAGCCTCCATGTCGAGCTGGGTGAGAGTGATCTAAGTGTGATTATCTTTGTTGTTGAGAATGTTTTCATTGCGCTGCTCCCACAGTTTACTTTGGCGAGGTTTGCGTCTTCACTCACGGTGAGGAGCGGCTTGTAATTGGACATGCATGAGGCTGACTGGGGGTGGTCACTGGTCCGGGTTGAGAACACTGAAAAATGGGTGACTCCCATACCTGGTCGATTGGTGCATCTCTGCACGAATGTGCATGACTATGCAGAATCTTTGGACAATCTGTAGGCCAAATTTCTGGTTTCTGTCTGAAGTTGTCCAAGAACCGCATTTTTGAGCATGCTTTGGTTAAATGCAGGTAAGCCATCAGTGAAACAGGGAACGAGGGGCTGCCTTTACCCCAGTGCAGTCTCAAAATCATCCAATTCTACATCTACAAAAACCTACATTTATGAACAACGGCTCAATCTGCTGGCCGCACTTGAACCCCCGATAAACCGTCCGTTTCCCCCAGAGTGAGCAGATTAGGGTTCACCTGGATTCACTGGATAATACAGTGGCTGCATTTCTACATATAATGTATGGTTAATACACAATAAATGAAGACTAGCCTAATGGTTCCCAGGTTATTCATGTGCACTGGCTTGTAGCATGCCTGTCCAATTGTATCGATCCGAGCCATGATTTTGTTAGGTAGCCGTGCAGAAAGATGATACCCCCCTTTCTCACCTTCGGCGCTCTGATTGGTGTGATGTTTCATCCGCTGGTGGAAGCAGCTGCCAGGGAGCATGGCATCAAACCTATTTGAGACTGAAGATTGAATATGCCTGCTGCTGTCAGCAGTTCGGGGTAGACAAAGTATTTCCTTCATATATAAGTGAGCCACTGTAAATATGAGAAAAAGAATAAATGTTTTTGTTCCGCTTCCAATCCAGGCTTTATCCGAAGTCCTTTGATTTTCTTACACGCTGCTGAGCTGAGGAGCTCTCATTAATGATGGCCTCATTCGAAGCCATAACAACTCGTGCTGATTCAGTTTGTTTTATGCAAAAAGTGATAAAATGTCAGTCAGAACCGGATGGGCCAAAACACAGTGAAGGACAAAGAAAAATGTCCAGATATTGCCCCCACACGCCCCCCTTTTTTAAACTAATCTACCATAAAAAAAAAAAAAAAGGGAGCAAGGATCCAGGTCTGATGGGCGAAAAAGGTCAGAAAGGTCGTTTACATTCTCCTCATGTGCAGTCTGTCTGAAACCTGCTTCACATCTGCTGCTGAGATGAAAAGAGAAATGCTGCTCTGTCCAATTAAGACCCCCTAACACACACATCACCGCCACCGCCGCCGTGTCCGTCCGTCCGACTCGAGCTTCGTCCACCCAGATGTCACCGTGTGTGTCTGTAGTGTCGTTAACCTGTGTGAGGACATTTTTATTACTGCTCTGAAGAACAAGACGTATTAAGCTCCGGTCAAACCCTGAATTTAGGATTCGGACAGCTCCATTGTTGTTGAAGACATTTTAATTTATAAGGTATTGTTTTTATTATTAAGTTTGGAGGGGTGTAAAATGTGAAGGTAATATATGTGACAGTAAATATAAGTAAAGTTACTTAGAATTAAAAAAAATATAATCTAATATTCTTCTGTTTGCCTCAAAGATTTAGCAGGTAACAGTAATATAAATGTACATTTTTTAACATTCGCATTGAGAACATAAGCACAGCAGTTTAGCTGACAGTAAACAATCAGGAGCCAGATTTTCTTGCTCGGCGCCGAGCTGAAGCGAACTTGTTTTCCCTGTGAGAAGTCGGCCGTTTCTTGGAAACAAACTCTCGAATCTCGAGGCCGGAGCAGCCGCCGGCCTCCATCTGCGTCCCTGCAGCTCCGGCTCTTGTCACTTGACACCATCTGCATGCTAACAGGCCCGTGAGAGCCTCTTCAGGCCGGCCGGGCACACACTGCAGGGCCCTGCGCTGTCCGGTGACAAGTGTGGTGGGACGAGAGCCAGGAGGCACGCAGGAATGCGGCACACTGTGGGTGTGTGCATGTTTCTCTCTCTCCAGCTTGTTGAAGGCAATTCTTATTGTTTCCTTAGTTTGTTTGCCTCTGGCTAACCTGCGTCACAGCCAGAATCTCAACCAGCCTTCCTTTCACTTTGTTTTTATGTCACACCGGCTGCCTGTTTGTTCTTAAATATCTTAACTGTTATTCATTAGGGATCAAATTCATTTACGTGCTAGTTCTTTAAATTCAAGTTCCTCACGTCATGCCTTAAATATTTAAACTAAAACTGATAGTTCAGAGAAAAAGTCAGAATTCCACCTTTAATCTCAGAATTCAGACTTTTTTCTGAGAACCGACAAATAATGAAAGAAAATAAAATGCAACAGGTAATTTGATACATTTGTTACACAGGTATTACACATGTTTACATGTGTAATAAGGCAAAAAGATGCATGATTGAATTTGTACCTTGCACGTGAACATGAAATGTTAATTACATCTATTATCACACAACTAGACTGTTATCAATAAGCTGGATATTTGTTAGCATGTGTCTGCTGTCACTCTACTTGAGCACAGTAGTTTGAGGGATTATGGGGATTTGAGTCTTTACCTGCACGTGAGAGCGGTTGACCTGCGTGTGACGGCTGCAGCCTCACGGCACACATACATATGACCACAAAGAGATATTTGATAAACAAGCTGTTTATCAAATGTGCTTCCTGCGACCTTGACTCACACACAAAAACACGCCCACTCAAACACATGGAGCACTCAGCGACGCCATCTGCGTGAATGGTGCTCAGGTCGGAGTAGTTTGCATTATCTGAATGATGATCGCTCAGGCTGTCAGGGCAACAAAAAGGCGTTGTTGAGGCAGATTAGCCGCCTGCGGGGCAGAGCTCGAGTTACTCCCTGGGTTAGGCTCAGAAAGCGCCTAATGACAGAAGGAAGGTGCACTCCGCGACCTGTAGGCGTTAAACCGAGATCTCTTCTCAGCTGCGATGACCTGGCCCTGCGATCGGACAGGTTGAATGTGCGAGATGACATCTCTACTGAAGCCACTGCAACTGCAACGGTGGCAAGGCTGAATTGTTCCTTTGTGTCATAAAAACAGTAGTTTATACCCATGCAAGCAAGAAAAGCAGTTCATTTAAACTGAATTAATGGGCCGCTGCTGCTCGCTTGATTGCTTAGCTAATTAATCATTAGGCTCTGTGGTCAACCAAGAAATCTTTAGACAATTAGTCATCTCAAAGATCGTTTTTAAAGAGGAAAGAGCCATTAGTCTGTCGTTACTGGAAAAAATATGGGAGAGATTAATCTTTGGATTAAGGAACAATAAAATGGTTTTGAAGTTTTTTCTAATTTCCTGTTAAGAAAAATGGGAACCGATTCTTTTAGAAAAGATAAATTTGGTCCTAATTACAGGAAATCTGAGGCAATTTTCAGGTGCTGCATGTGAAAATAATAAATACCAATTCATTGTTACGAGTCATCGTACAGCAGGTCAGCAGAACCTGGAGAACGTACCCTACAGGCGACTTAGCAAAAGCAGCTAAGTTCCAATAAAAGCCTCTGACCTTTACCTCTACTTTTGCTCCATTGGGCAGCTAACGCTACTTGACTTTATGATGTCATAAGCCAAGAAAGTATGGAAACATATGCCGCCAAGAGTATCTTTTTAAAGTGTAATATAACTGCCTGCCTTAAAATCACAGCTTCAAAACTGCAAGTTCAAAAAATGGCTAATTATGAGTGTAACAGGAGAACACAGAACTGCATGGGAGGATAATTGAAGCGACAGTATGTTTAGGAATATGCGTCACGTACATGACATAGAGGAGAAATATTTCAGAGAGTGGTATAAACAGGGTTAATAGCTGCCCACAGCTAGCGTGTTACCCCGGGGCTCTTACAGGGTTCAAACAGCCGGGCTTGCTGTCAGGTAGTTTTCATCAGCGCGCCTTATAAATAGTGTAAAAATAAAAGAAAATAGTTGATCTGAGAAATCGTCTCACTGATGGAGTTCAGGATGTTTAAAAGTTAAGTCTCTGCTGAAAAATGGCTTCAACAGCGTATTTATCTCTGCAGTGAGTTATGTTCTTCTCTTTGATAATATTTAATTGAATCCAAACAGTGCTGTGTTGAATAACATAAAATATGTCCAAATGTTTGTGTCTCTGTGATTACAGTGGCTCTGGGTTAGCTGCTGAAAGCCTCCCTGTCCACGTAATTGGCTGTTGTTCGGAGGGTAAACACTATCTGAGGAGTGTTGAGCCCGTGAAGTGTTCTGTGTGTGTGTGTGTGTGTGTGTGTGTGTGTGTGTGTGTGTGTGTGTGTGTGTGTGTGTGTGTGTGTGTGTGTGCGCGTTAACGTGGTGAGTGCTGAGAGCAGTGTGTGTGTACCGTCCTCTGTGTGCCGAGTGATGCTGGGTCTAAGTCATTTTAAACTCTGGCCCTCTGTCTGATTCACACACAAAGACGTGCGGCCAAATTTGCCGATTTTGGGTGATCGGTGACACTTCTCAGCGTCAGTGACTCTGGGATAAGCCTGCATTTATTTAATAACCTCGAAAAGCAACAGATCTTCTAGATTTTTAAGGATTATCACTGACTTCCAGTTTGAATGTGACTGCAGGCGCAAACACCGATTAAAGTTTTGCCTCAGTATCAACAAATAACCGCTGTGTTCCTCGCTTCTTGAAAACAGTGACATGGGTATGTGCATGGTGAAGCGGGCCTGCCATTCCACAGCTGATAAAACAGATCAGGCATCACATTCTGTACAGACTTCAAGGTCCCTGGAGGAAGAATCCTGCTAACCAGCTCAAGGATCACATTAATGCCTTTAGTGAAATGGGGGAAGCTGGTGGATAAAGTATCGTGGCGTTTGGTGCAGATATTCGTGTTTCTTTTAACCTTAACTTTAGCTTCTCCTCACTGTAGTGCTCGCTTAACATTTCAGCTAACAGAGCCTGAGGTCGAAATTTTTCATTTTTCCAATACTCATCCACAGCCATGGTATTGTAGGCAGTCTATAATGCATAGGTGGAAGTTGTTAAAGATTAGCATGCTAAAAGAGTAAACAAAGCATCACATGCTCTTAATTTGCATGTTAGGTCACCGTTTTCTTATTTGTGCTAGTTACATCAGCTGCACAGCTGTTTTGAACCATGTGCAATCGACAAAGAGCAGAATTGGGCATCCGATTTAGAGAGTTGCAGTAGTCATCCCAGCTCACATTCATGACACCATTTATTTGATAAAAGTCAAGGAACTATCTAAAAAAGCTCTACGATTTTTATCCATGATTAAGGATTTTTGTAAAGTTTGGGGGTCAAGATTTGTTATAGTTTAGCTGAAGGAGGTTTTTAGCCATCCAATATTTCAGATCAACCAGACAAACGTTCTTTATAGAATAATAATAATTCCAAATGTGGCAGGTAGATAAAACTAAGTCACCATAACAGAGGTCGTAAATGTTGTATTTCTGAAAGATGGGGTGTGCAATGTGGACCAAGCAAAGCCAATAGGAGGAGGGTACAATGTGAGGTCTAATGCTAGTTAGCTAATCATCAGGTATTGATGTTACATGTGGGCAATTGTGGTATTTATACATGTTTATCATTGTCTTCACTAGAATTTTCTGTTGTATAGTTATATGCTCAAAGCTGTAAATATTCATACCGTATGGCAGCTAGCACAGCTAGCTGTTAAAGGTTGCCATCATCATTTCTGACAAGTGCACAACTTGCCGTCTTCGATTTCACAAAGCAGTACTGTGTCAAAATTCACACTGTGCAAGGACATGTGTAAATGCATAGTCTATTTGATGAAAGTACCTGAATTTAGACTCACTGCTAGTTACATAGCATAACTAGAACTTCTTCGGGCTTTTTTTTTCTCTGCATAACATTCAGTGAACAAATGTCCTACTTTCTATAAAGACAAACCTGCTAAAGTGTAGAGCCCGATGGATTTATCGGCCGATATTAGCAGTGTTGGTGTTGCATAGTTTATTTACCAGAGGGCACTCTGCAACTTTACTTTTAGCAGCATGTGCTTGGAACGCTACAAACACAACAAAGCTGATCTGAGCAAAGTCGGGCAGAGCATAACAAGTTCATTTTTAAATTGCATTGTTTTATTCTCTTAGTAAGGACTCACAAATACCTCTAAACAAATGTTAGGGAAGTCTGTTTATGTGCCGTGTGTCTGAAAGAAAAAAATATTGATCAAGATATCGGGTTTTTAAATGGCTAAATATCGGTATTGGTATCGGTCTTAAAAATGCTCTCTCGGTTGGGCTCTACTTAAAAGTGTTCCTTTTGAAATTATATACGTTCTGTAAGTGAATCATGCATTACCACGGGTCAGCAGCAGTACCAGATCATGATGTGATTTTAATGAAACAGGATACCACTTTATTGAGTTGCAGCCCCTCCCTGGTCAAATAACAGCAGCATTGATTAAGCTGTAAAACTCTGCTCCGAGCTCTGGTAATTGGTGGAGAGATCAAACCTGTGGTTGTTTTGACAACCGGATGGTCTCTCTCACCGCTAATCGTCCCTACTCCCCTGGCTTCAAACCCTGAAGGACAGGAAGGATGTACATTAAGGGCCGAAGTACTCAAAGTCGTAAAAAGTAATGACAGCGTCTGCTGGTTCTGGCGAGCAGCTGCAGTCCAACCGTGTGCCTACAGTCCATTATTCGAAGACAACGTGTGAGTGGTCGTATCTTTTTACAATGTTCCTAATGGTTATGGATGAAAATGATGGCACACATGATGATGGCACTCTTTCCACAAGGCGATAATGGCGGTCACATGCCATTTAGGACAGGAGAGAGCGGGCTGCTAATGGCAGTGAAAGGGCAGGGAGAAGGAGGAAGAGGCAGAAGGTTCGGGGTTGTATTAAAGCGATCAGAGATGCGGGGTTGAGATGGCAGCCCTGAGCGGGAGTGAAAGAAGAGCAGGCGGAGAGACGAAGAAAGGGATGCTAGTGTAAAATGAGCACAGAGGAAGGGTTAAGATGGCAAGTCCAGCCCTGCTCTGCTCTCTCTGTCTCCCCAGGGGGTATATGAGAGATGAGAATGCCTATCATTCAGTGAAGGGGAGTATATTTATCCAACCCTCCACCCCGAGACTCCCATTGAATGTGTTTGAGCTCTTTTTCTCTTTTAAATCTTTCATTTTCAATTTTCTCTCTTCATTTTTTCTCATTTTTTTCCCCACTTTCACATCTCCCTTTGTCTCCCTGTCTGTGAAACTACATCTCTCCTGCGTCAGGAAGCACAGATTTGATGATTTTCAAGCATAATTAAGTCAATAGCGTAATATTAAAATTAATTACTGTACAGTAGGTTATATTCAGTGCAGTCCCATTTAATTTATAAAGTGCCAGTTCACAATACCAGTCATGCCAAGGCTTTTTATATAGCAATTAAGCCTTCTATTATAAGCAAACATTTGGTGAAAGTAGGGAGAAAGAACTCCATTTTAACAAAAATAAATCTCTAGCAAAACCAGGCCTGGGTTGGCAAGAACATATGCTGTGATATGTCAAATTTAAGATTTCAGTCTTGACTGGATCCTCTGACACTGCGGTTCCTGGGAACAGCGGCGAGTAACAGCGATTTTCCTTAAAAGAAAACTGTGCTGATCTGGGGGCAGCAAACTGAGCTGTACTGGAAATGCAGCCAAACAGGTTATTGGCTAAGCATGATTTATTATGGCACTGTGCTTTAATATAGAAGATTAAAGTCTTTTGAGTTCCTTCCACATCAGAGTATTTACACACAGATCATTTCTTTGCATTCCTCGCATGGGCACCGACCTGATAGCCGCTCAGTCTTCACGTTATATGTGAGAGTGCCCATTTAGCCCACATCGGTTTTTTTATGGGCCACATTTGGCCTTGACTGGAGGTGAGCCTGGCTGTCTCACCTTAGCCACATAAGGCCAAATATCAGGTGTGTTGTGGCTTGTTAAGCAAACTCTGGCCCACAAAACACCCATTTCAAGCCAAGCTTGTGAGTTTTTAGCTCACCGGTGCCAAAAGTTAGACCAGAACGGGGTCCGATTGGGTCCACTATTTGGGAGGTTTTGTCCCGTGTTGCTCTAACCAATCACTGATGCCCTGCTATTAGTAGTGATTGGCTGGGGCACCTGGATAAGTTTACAATAATCAAACTTACTCAGGCAACTGTTTCTCAGACTGGAGGATGTCTACAAGCACAGCAGCACGCCTGCATCAATTATTAAACAAGGATATAGACGCTTTATTGAAATGCTGTTCAGCCAACACTTACATTTAGCCCAGACATAAAAGAACCATCACAGCCTCACAATCCTGCACATCACAAAGCTCACATGCACCACTGTCTCCTTTCCCATGTATTTTCCCCTTTGGGTCCGCAAATCATCTCTTCCACCAGATTTTTGGCCTCCAATCACACATTTGAGTTAGGGCCGAGCCAAATCTTGATATTTCTTTTCTTCTTCTTATTCTGGGTCTCACAAACAAGCGCAGGCAGTGACGGTGTCGCGAGGAACTGTCAGAGTGAGACAGAGAAGAGAGTTGTTGCAGTCTGAACAGCAGGCTAGTATCTTCTCTCCAATAACAATTACATCAAGTGGTGTGTTAAATGAGGTGGCCCACGGTTCAGGGGCTAGGGCTAATCACTGCAGTCTGCTCCCTAAAATACAGCGATAATGACGGGTGGAGGGGAGGATTTAGTTGCCGCCAAATGCCTAATTTAACCCAGGCGCATACTGTACGTGTAGAGAAATGCAGCATGAATGGGGGGGAAAAGGGACATTTCCAAAAAAAAAGAAAGAGAAAAAGATACACATCTGTCTTACGTCTCCTTCCCTTTGGCAAGGTGTGGAGGTTAAAAAGTCATCTGCTTGTGTTCTCAGATGGAAGCCGGCCTGCGGTGAGGTGATCTATCAACAGCGGCTCTATCTCTCCTTTACGGCCCTCTCTCCATCATCACATAGGCGCAGTAAATCCTTCCTCAAACTGACGTGCAGCTGCTGACATGTGGTTCCTATCTAGAAATTTCACCACTGGCCCGGATTCAGCCGAGGTGGCGCTCACCGTGGCGGGGAACGCAGTGGATAGCTGATCTGGGGTCAGTTGTGAAGTTCAGAGAGCAGGCTGGCGAGAGACTGGATGTCAGGTGTTGCAAAACATTTGAGGAGGACGTGTTTGTTGACCACATGTTTCGTGGATGTGAGTTTATTGAAACCGTTGGGAGGCGTGTCCGTGTATGGGAGCGGGCTTGGTTTGGTTTAATGCTGATCAGCTGTTGGACGGCAGCTGGCGATATTTTTTCTGGCCAGTCCAGCGTATCGGACCGGTCTGCTTCGTCCTGGGCCGGGTCTCTGCTGCTCTCTGTGGCCTTTTGCTCGGAATAATATGAGCTGTGTCTGCAAAAGTCATGCGTGTGTGGGCGGATGGATTTGTGTGCATGTGTTTTTTCCTTAAAATTTGTGTCTATGGAGAGTTTACCACTTTCCACACTGCAGTATTTAACTGCTGCTCACACTGGGCAAAAGTACTGCGTTTCCAAGGAACGATATCTCTTGATAATCCAGAGCTGCTTGGATACATTTTACTGCAGTCCCCATGGCACTGCTTTTTAGTTATTTAAATCTTAATTATGCATCACTTTTGTTACCATAAATACTTGACAAAATTAAGGCCTGAATTTTAGTTTTTCTCTTTAGTCATAAATCTGTTTCTAAACTTTTGTCTCCTGCTGCCTGTGTGTGCATCAGCATCAGCAGGTGTATATCCACGTGAAATTTTAGAGCACCTCTCACCTTCATTTACGCTCCTCAGCAGCAGGAAACCGCTTTATATGCATTGAAATTTGCCCACTGGAGGTCCTAAAAGATGGGCCATTACCTCAGTGAGTGCGCGCCTCTCACCGCGCCCAATATGTGAAAGAGGAACATGGCCTCCACCGGCGCTGACACTGGAATGCTGCGGCGGGTGTGAATATGAAATACAGCCTCTTAAGGAGGAGCGTGCGAAACTGAACCCAGGACTTCTAAAGGCGGCATGTGTGAATCCGAGCCGAGGCTCTCTTAAGGCGGTATGCGCAGATCTGAGATGGTCTCCGGTTTGCGAGCTGATGGACGAGACTCTGACAGACATTCTGTGTCGTGGGGATGGGGCGGACGGGACCCTTCGGGGGCAGATTGAGCGGGCCAGGTGGTGCAGCTCGGCGTTGGCATGCAGAGCACTCTTCTATGTTTAGCCCTTACATGATGTTACATGTGCTGTTTTTTCTGGGCCTGCTGTTGGATGTAAAGTGGAGCGAGCGTGGCCTCCTGAGTGGTTCTCCCACCGCCATCCTTTACAGTGAACACGTCAAACTTTATTAGTTTTATAACTTTAGCAACGAGTGCTGCGCCAACAACAGCTTCACACGATAAAACAGTTTTCAATTCAGCAATAACAAAGCTGCTGCAAGGATAGATGGATACATATTGACTGGCGAAATGATGTCACTCAATTATCCTGTTGCTTCTGTATTTCCAGGAAACAGCAATAACAGTTTTTCCCTCCTTTTTTTTCTTAAAATCTTCAGCACAATGAGTGGCAGCTTAATAACTGTAGTAACACAGTCTCAATTTGCCTTGTAATTAGTATCAAATTGCATGGGACTTTTGAAGTCTCCTAGTAATTTTCATCAACAGCAGCAGGATGTTTCCTGACTTCTGCCAGAAAAATAAAAAATTAATTCTCTGTGCAGAAAAACTGTTGGCTAATTTTTATGAAATTAATTGGAAAAGATTCCTGGAACTCGCAAGGGAAATGGAGGAGTCACAAAAAACAAAGTTACCAGTTTTTTGGTTTTTTTTGCTGATTCCACCAGGAAAATCTTGAGGGACCACCGTGACATGAGAGTATGAGAGTCATAGTAATCATGATAATCAGAAAAAATTATAGAGGCAAATTAACAGAAAGCTACGAGCCGTGTTTTTCCACTGAAATGCGTCTCGGCGTGAACGGACAACAAGGATTCTGACAAAAGATTTCTCAAGAAGGAGAGCCAGTGGTGCTTTGAGCCTGCAAAATCAATTGAGACTGTGAATATTAAATCCCAAACCAACTCAGAAAGGCACACATTCGCACACAGACCTCCTAGTTTGTATACAAGACCTGTGGGAGTTTTAAATCAAGGATGTGCTCCTTTCCAGTCCCCTCCTTTGCGTCCTTTTCGTTTTTCTCACATTATTTTGGCTTCTTCTTTCACTAGCTAATCCTTCACTCTGCCGCTTCCATTTTAGCCTCTCTCTCTGTCTTCAGACCTCACATGCAACCCCCCCATCTCCACCCCTCCACCTCCAGAACCTTGAACACAACAATTTTTCCAAGCCTGAGTTTTTAGCATTTCGCCATCTCCCCACAGAACGCCTATTACTCAGCCGAGTCAGCTCCACCGCACTTTGATGTGTGCGAGACCTCACTGGTGGATAAGTGCTGGTGTTGGGGTGTGTGTTTGCATGCAGTCGTGGTGGTGTGTGTGTGTGTGAATGCATTGCAGGCTTGTCATGGGCGGGTGATTGAGTCCAGACGCTGTGGGCTCCTCTCGTCACCGTTGTGTCCCCTCCACCACCACCCGGTCCTGGTTGTGGGTTTAGAGTGTTTTGGGCCAAGGGGTGGGCGTGAGGGCAGGGCCGTGGCTCCCTGGGGTGCAGTAAAGTGATAGGGCTGCACAGGGGGCTAGGATCGCCCCTGGGGAGGGAGGTCGTAGGTCAGAGTCTTGGCCCCGCCGAGTGAGGATCAGGGCCATGTTAGTTAAACATGCTTCAGGTGGGGCCTTCCTGTAGAATTCTCTGCAGCTTAGGCTAGCTCGCATCTGGGTTTCTGTGTGTGTGTGTGTGTGTGTGTGTGTGCACTAGTTTTGCTTGGGCGTCTCACTGCTTTTCTCCTTTGTATTATTTTACCGGCTAAAGTTTCTTTGTAATATCTTGTTTATACCAAATAGGATTGAGGAAGGCATAGCAGCATTGATACCCAATTAGAAGGCTTAAGTCAATAGGGACTAAGTACTTTCATAGACATAGATCTACTTTTGAATAAATTCATTGCATGTATTTGGGCTTGCACTTTGGCTACATTCAAGTAAGAAAAATATGCGTTAAATGCAAAAGAAATGGACTCATTCAGCTGCAAAGATGGAAAACGTTTTTCTGACTTCATGTGAGATCCAGTTATACTTCCTGTTTCTGGAGATGTAGCTGCGTAGCTGTTAGCGGATGCACAAATGGAGCGCGCCGCTCGTGTGTGGACACCCACAGTTTGGCGCTCTAAGGTGGCCCCGAGGTGCAAAACGGAATGAGAAAAAGAAAAACGCGACGATATTTCAGAAAATGCAACAATCACGATTTCAACCTCTTCTTCCATCCTTTAAAATTCAGGTGAAATTTCAGGCAAGGACACTGCTGGGAGTGGTACGGAGACAGGAAATGACATCGACGGGTCCCCAGAGACTTGAATGCCATCATTTCAAAAAGAAAAAAATGTTGCTGGTTCCTTTTTTTGTTTTTATAAAGTGAAACTTTGTTGCATTTTTATTTTCTGTTGTTGTGATGTGTGCACCTCAGGGCAGAGCGCTAAAGAGCCAGCTGAGGTTGAACTGGACGAACCTTTTTGGCTAACGTGCCTCCTCCCATTACTAATGTAATAGTTTGCCTCCTCCGGAATTAAACATGAAACATATGAAACTTGTAAAGCATAATTGCGTAGTAGCGCCAAACCTGAAAGGAAAAAGAAAAGAAAAAACTTTATTGATTCAGCAGAGCCGCCCATCAAGTGGAAGACAATGAAGCGCCTGCAGAACACAAAGATGGAGCGAGCGCGGGAATCCAGTTGAATGCTGTTGAATGCAGCAACAGAACGCAGGAGAAATGAAGCGTGAAGCATTTCATGGGGAATTGACTTTTTTTAAGAGACTTTTTAAACTTCACCTTCCATCCCTCAGCAGCTTCTAAGATGGACGACAGCGAGGTCAGACCGTCACCTGGGCTCAGACACTGACCAAACACTGGCTCTCAAGCTGAATAATGGGCTGTCACTAACCCCTGACCTCAGCTCGGAGTCTAAGGTGTCAGATCGATATCGGCCGAGCGCGGCGAGCGTCTCTCCTGACGGGAGGCGTCCCGGGATGTTCGGCCGCTGAACCCCGCAGGAGTGTCCGCACTCACTCCGTGTGCTGCGTGCTCGCCATCAGAATCACGTGTGCGCGCGCACGGATCTCACAGATTGTTCCTCTGTCCGCTTCGGCAGGTGCTGATGGGACATATGTTAGCGGGCTTATTTTAACCGAACCTGCTGCGGCCTCCTGGAGTCACGCGGTGTTAGAAGTGCTTGTGTGTCTGGGCCCATGTTTAGTGGTTGTTGCCCGCGTGCTCACACCCTCAGCTATGTGTTTGTCAAAAACAGCCATTCTGTGGCTGGAGTGTTGTGTTGCTGTAAACTGCAGTCATGGAAACCCGGACAAGGATCTTTAGCACGGGGGGGTTTATGAGTCGCTCTGTCGGCCTCTTGGGGTTTTACACTGACTGAAGGACGGAGTCCTGCTGTGTGTGTGTCTGTGTGTGTGTGTGCTGACTGACACTAACCCCATGCTGCCTTTGCTGCTTTGACCTTCTTGACACCAGAATGACATTGTCAGTAATTAACCTGCCTCATTCATGTAAGACAGCAGGAGAATCGCTTGTCTCACTCAGTCTGTGCTCAGTCAAATATTCATCTTAAAGGGTCAGGTCACTCAAATAGAGTCGCTCGGTGGCAGCCTGATTGATGAGCTTACAGAGCGATCAGCTGATGATATTAGTCTAGTGTGAATTAACACTTTGCTTCCACTTTTGGAGTAAGTTGTAGCTAGTCATCATTTCAGGAGACTCCTACAGTACTCAGATTGTATAAGCAATCAAAAAGTAATGTTTAACTTTTTTTATTGAGCAGCAAATTAGCTGCACACATTAGCAATCTGCCCACGAGCTAGAAATGCATTCAGCATATAGTGAGTAATTATCTTAGTATAAATTATTACTTGGATATTAAGAGATATTCCATAATTTGCACTGGAGATGCAGGCAGGGGTGCTGGAAGTAGAAGGGCTGAGGGGCCACTGGGGTTCCGGCTTCACTGGGTCAAGAAAGCAAACACAATATTAGGGCTTATATTTAATATCGCAGGTTTGATGTTCTTCTCTAAATCTAATAAAGAGGACGTTGCATTGTTGGCCACAGTGATTGCATTTTGTAGCACTTTTAAGGACATTCTGCATGTCTCTCTGATGCGTTTTGGCCTCTTCGCATTGTGATTTCACATCGTCCTGACGAGATAACATTAAATTAAAGGCACCTTTGGGGCCCCACTTCACTTGGCTGCAGGTCTTCTGTTCCTCTGGAGGAATTTTGTAAAGTCAGAGAAAATGACCCTGATTATATCACTGCGGGGTCATCGGGGTAACATGAATTTCAGGCGATTGAGTGTTGTGTTTGAAATAAGTGGGCATTTACCGGGAAAACAAGGCATCTAATGGAAAAATGCTACATTAGTGGCATTATGTGAAATGTAGCCTGACTTGTGCCTGGGTCCAGCTCGTCTATTTTCCAAGGAATGTTAAATTGAACATAAAGTTCTTTCCAAGAAATTAAGGATGTGAAAAAGAATGCTTTTATTAGCGTGCATGTGTTTAGCAAACTTGCAAACATTGCAGAACCTCTTGGAAAGAGTATTTTGATGGTTCAGTATCACCTTTAGCAATTCGTTTTTCCTGCCAGGGTGCGCTGGTACACAGAGTACACATAGATTTGGTTGGAATACACGTACATGTGCCTTCCCTGTCTGCCGGAGCTCCTGCAGCTGCGTTGAAGGACGAGTTAGCAGCCGACACAGCCAGGATCCAAAAACAGACTGTCCACTCTCATTCTTCCCATCTCATCCAGCCTCTGTTCTCTTTCTCATCTATCTGAGGTGCCTTCCCACAAGCAGCAATGTGTTTTCAATCAGAGGCCAATTATTCACCTCCACTGGTTTTGTTCCCAGCAGGAAAAAAACAGAAACGGGGAACTGTCTATACTTTAAAGGCTCCGTTTTTCCCATCTCTCTGCTGTCAGCACCCAGCCGGCCTGAGCCCTCTGGCAGACACATTATGTGTTTAAATGCAGTCTGTGCCTATGTGTGTGTGTGTGTGTGAGTCTATGGACAGATGTGTGTGTTTATAATTAGCCACCTAAGTAATGGTGGCTTTAACTTTCCAGCGGCAGAAAGCTATGAATGATTGGACAGGTGGAGGGAGGGTGATCAAGACCTCCCAACCCCTAGGGCAGCGGGGTGGACAGACCCCATCTGGTGACATCACATTACATGATCAGTACCTTATCGCCCCGTCCCCGGCCCCATTAAGGGCTCCCCCTGGAGGGTGTGATGGGGAACTGCAGACTTTGTGGGGAAGTATGAAGCAGCGTGAGGTCTGCAGTCTGTGGTTCTTGTGTTTGCAGCTTTCAGTGAGTGTGACAGGAGCTTCATGTGTTCCTGTGGGCTCAAAGCATCCCTTCTTTTCTCTTTTTTGTGGCATAATCCTGGGAAGCTGCCCCTCGTGTGACCCACTATGTTCATTAGGAAAACAACAGGATGGCTTTATCCTGTTCCCTTCCTTCTATTCTTCTTCTGTTGTCTTTTTTTTTGCTCCTCTTCTGCTCCTATCACGTCTTACATTCATCATTCTTTTTGCTGGCTACTCATCAATTTTCTCCTCCCCCGCGCTTCTGTTTTCCCCTCCTTTTCTTTGGAAATTTCTTCAGTTTATTTTCTTCTCTTCAACCTTCCTCTCCTCCTTACTTTTTATTTGTCTTCTCTCTTTCTCTTTCCATTCCTTTCACTTTTTTTTAACCTCACTTCCTCCACTCCCCTCTTTGCTCTCTTACTTTCTCCACTCCCTTGTTCTCACTCCCGTTCCCTTTCTGTTTCTCCAAGAACTTTCCAGTTTGTTTTTGTTATCTCTGAATTTCCGAAAGGGCAACACTGAAACTTGTCCTGTGCAGTCGGGGTTGTGGCTACACTCTGAAAACCTGATGAGGTTGTGAACTTTTTAATGAATGGTTTTAGATTCTGTTGGTTTACTTTTACAAAGTCTTTGCAGGTATTTTGTCGTTTATTTCTGTTTTTATTGTCTTTCACTTTTTATTTTCAAAGAAATGCTGATTCAAGCAATGCCAGTTACTCGTAGTTTTCATTTAGGTTTTAACCTTTTAACTTTATCCTTTTCTCTTCAACAATTGCCCATAAAAATGTTAAAAATGTTCAGTTAAAAGTAAAAATAACAATAAACCTTCATGCAAATCAAGAAAATCTGTGTGTTTCAAATTTATATTAGCTGTTTTTGTGTTCAAAAATAGTGAAAAAAAAATGGTGACATTTTTCTATTTGGGCGCAAAAATCATTCTAAAATCCTCAAAGCAAAGTTTGATGAGACATTTTCTTTTGTTTTACAATAAAAAGAGTTAGAAAATAACACCTGCTTGTCAAAGAGAAACATTGTTACATTGTATAATTGATTTCATCCTGGCTACATTGCCAAGAGTAGAGCAATGAAGAGCTGAAAGACTTTAAAACAGCTCAGTTATTTTTTTGTACACATTCTTCACAAACAGAAGAATAAATGGGGACATAAACAAAAGAAAAATATTACTGTGAGCACTGGTTATATGTTAAATTATTTCAAACACACGTATCAGCCCAGACCTTCACAATCGGTGCTTCCTGAGCACAGTCGGGGATTTTTTTGTTTTTATTCATGGCAATAAAATAAAAAGTAAATGCGTATAGCTTTCGCTCACTGCCAGAACATAATTCCTGGCAGCAAAGAGAGGGCCTGAAACATCATTTAAAACTCTCGTGTTGGGAAATAAAACAGTAATGCTTTATTTACGGTTTTGCAGTTTCTCAAGACTTTCCTCCAACTTCTCCTGGAAAAAAAAAAACTTAGTAATCTGCCAATAAAACAAAAGCAAACAAAGTTCTTTCAGAGAGCGTCGAGTTTATAAGCACTTGTTGATTGTCACGGAGAAAGGCGTCGAGAATAAAATTAAACCTTTAATGCAATAAATTTGAAACAATTAAATCGTTTAACGGTGGCTTTCCTGCTTTCTTTCGTCTTCTCACGCCCTGCCTCCACCTCTCCGTGTGTTGCGGTTTTCCCTCTAATCTGGCCGGGCCGTTCCCTACCTGTGCCAGGCCACGGAGCGACACAAACACACCAGATGGGGATAGAGAAAGCAAACAAAGTGGGAGAGCTGCCTGAAAAGAGGGATTATCCATAGATGTGTGCTTTGTTAAGAGCTCCGGTTACTGATTCATTGATAAACCCCCTCTAACTGGGCATGAGTAATTCAGCCAATCGGGGATCATTAATCCCCAAGACAAATGGACTTAGGTGCTTTTGTTTTGTTAATGGCTCATTATGACACATTTATAACCAATACTGAACTGTTGAACCGTGATTTTTTTTCTCCCCCTGCTAAGGTCCAATCGTTCTTTCTGCCTCCTGCTATCAAAACCCCAAAGCCTTGTTCAGGCTCTGCCACCTCCCGCTGCTCAGAGCAACAGCAAAAGGAAAAACATGACTGTTGAAATTGCCTCGATCAACCCTGTGAAGGCTTAATGACTCACTAAATAGCCTATAACAACAAAGCCATTTAGAAAAACAGATGAATAAATCTTTCTCGGTGATGAAAATGAAGAAACCCTAATGCTGGTGAATGAGAAAGCTGTTGATGCTTTATTGCTGGGTAAAAGAAAAAGGAAAGTTTCTTTCATACACACACACTTCGGTCCAGCCTATAGCCGGGGTCTCCTAGTCCTAAGTTAGATGAAGTAGAGATCAGAGCAGAGATCAGCAGGAGAGAGTCTTTGGTTAAAAGAAGAAACCCGAAGGCAGTGAAGGCTGTAATCTCATTTATTCCACTACATCTTAGGTCTGGCGGTGTGTTTATGGCTCTGCGTCTTATCAATATTTCACTTGTGCCACTCAAAAACGTCCTTACAGCCTCCATCTGGCAAACATCTGGCTCATCTGCTGGCGCTCTCGCTCCTCTCACTCCGCATTTTATCGTCTTTCGCAGTAAACACCTACGATCCATATGCAGCCCCTTTTGCAGCACATGTTTGGCCCTGTTGAGCGGTAGAATCCAGTGCCGACCATAAAGGAGCAGCACGGAGAAGTGCATCCAAGGCACGAGGAAGAAACTGGTCATCCAAACTGCATTTACAGCCGGGGAGGGGGGGGGGGCACCCTTCCTCTGCTTAGAGAATATTTTTAGGTACAAAGAAATATGCAAAATTTTATTCTAAATGGTTTCACCAACTGTTGCTCCATCATGGGCTGTGAATACAAGCCCATCACCCCCATATATATATCAGTCATAACAGGGAGAAAGAGGTCCTGCAGCAAACCCCCCACCCAGGTGTCTGAGGAATGTTTTGACACCCCACCCTCCCTGATCCCTATCCCGTGGAATATTTTTCTGGTTTACTTATTGCAGACTTTCCAGATCATTTGAGAAGCGGCCTATAATAAATTGTCTGTATTGATCTTTTATGGCTGGAAGGTTCTGGGCAGGATTCAGAAAAGTCTTTCCAGCGAGCGGCGTCTGAACTGCAGCGTGGTTTAAAGTGCAGCATCGTCACGAGGGCGTCCTGATGGCCGAAGCACATTTTCTTATTGCCAAATGGTTGTGCTCTCATAATGTCACACAGCGCTGTCAGACTGTGATTTACAGTGACGTCTTGTGTCACTGCGGTTTTATTGCATAAATTCTGACTGAATTTCTTGCGTGTTTAGCAACAGAGCCATGTGAGCGGCTTCTTGCAACATTTAAACGCGCTAATTTATCACAGTGTGCCAGAATTATGTTCATCAGCATTACTGGAATAAAACAGAACATTTCTTGATGGATTATTGCAGAGAAATCAAGGAGTTTCCTGGACTGCGTACACTCATGGGACACATGGGCGTCCAGAACTGCCTTAATTCTTCACGGCTTAGATTCAACAAGGTCCTGCAAAGATTGCTCAGAGATTTTGGTCCGTGTTGACATGACAGCATCACACAGTTGCTGCAGATATGTGGGCTGCACACCCATGATGAGAACCTCCTGCTCCACCACATCCCAAAGGTGCTCTTGTTGGATTGAGATCTTGTGACTCTGGAGAGCATTTCAGTCGTGGTTTGTGTTTCCACTCCAGTACAGCGGAGATGAAGCGTGCAGTGTTAAAGCTTTTTAATTACAAGATAAACTTGTTGTTGCATAAAGTCTTACAGTTTATATCCAGTGATAATCTGGGATAAAGTAGGTTCAGGTCATTCCAAAAGTTATTTAAATATTAGGAATTTTAAAAGAACAGCTGAATCCAAAATGCTGCGTGAACTTATTGTTTTGGTTCGTCTGCACTTAAACACTGAAGAAGTGAAGTGAAAGCCAATCAGTCACTGGAGACTAATTTTACCAAGCTTGCAAACTCTGCCCCCTCTTCAGACACGCTCCGGATGTATCTGGATACAAATACCCGAGTCTGAACAGGGTCGCCGTCACTTTCGCAAACTTTCCCCTCTTTTCTTTCACAAAGGAATTAGTTGGAAACTCTTTTTAATCCTGACTAATCTTAGCTGTTACTCTGGGGTCATGTTTGATTGACAGCCTCTGACACTTACAAGGCCACAGCTAAAGTTTACAGCTTTGTAAAGACACGGGACAAAGCAGTCTATCCCACTGTGCTTCTGGCTGAGGACGTGATACTGCGGAGCCGGCTGACCCCTGGTAGTCATAATATCAGCAAGCGAGTCTGAAACTGAGGCGCGGGTAGGCCATGCTGAGACTGCCAAAGCGCTCAGCTGGTGCTCGAGGGGGGGGGGGGGGGAAACTGGGAGAGAAAACAGGGCTTTGGTTTCACATTTGACCAGACTATAATTAGAGAGAGAAAAAGATTAGAATATGGCCAACGGTGCCACAAGACACCCACACACCCCGCTATCATGGATACACACACATCCACTCATTTGTGGCCCTCGCAAACCCAGTAGGCTGGCCACTAATCCTGCAGCACATTTACAATCTGTAACGACAACCTGATACCCCCGGCAGGCCACGGCGAGCACACACGTCCCTTTATGCTGCTCATGTACGTGTCAGTAGCAACAGCTGCATCTAAAACCCTCCTCGTCTGCCTCACCTGGTCGCAGATCAGCTGATTGTTTTTTCCCCACTCCCTCCGTGAGGAGCAGAAACTGGCATCATATCTGATCTGTGACCAGTGAGGGCCTGTGAAAAGTCAGGATAGAAAACCCCCTACGGTGCTCTGGCGAGTTCACCCGTATCGGATCATCAGCCTGCTGCATGCTCCAGCACGGTCTCTGGCCCCGTCTCCCCTGACGGTCCTCACTGTGTCAATGAACAGAGGTGGAGTATTGAAGACATCCGCAGTATGTCAGTGATACTGAACTGCAGGCCATTAGCAGCTATAGAGACACATCGAGCCGGCTGTCCAAGCCTAATCTGTCTCCGCTAAAAGCCTCAGAAATGAAACCTTATACGGCGCCTATGGGAATATATGTTTCCAATCACTCTCCCAAGGAATGAATACCTGGCATATCTCGCTATTGCACTTTTTCCCCACTTCTTCTGTCCACTCGGTGTACAGTAAACACAAGGGGCTGTTCCTGGGGCTGTTTCAAGGCGAGGCTTGAGAACGGGCCTCGTTTTCCCAGACTCACAGATTCCACAAGGGGCTCCTACATCAAGCTGTCATATTGGAGCTAATGAAAATCGTATTCTACACAGGGATCCTCTTAACGCTGCAAAAGGCACATGCTAACCAGGGGGATTAGTCCTGTAATGCTAAGGGACTTTAATTTCAGCACCAGCATAAGTCATCGCTGCTGAGCACTAACATTGATATATGGCTTAGGACTGACTAGCATGTGTCAGGAGAGCCTTTTTCTGCTCAGGCGGGTGTGCTGCAGAGGAACTCGGTTGAATCTCACAGGAGGCTGGGGATGATTAAGGACGACATGATGAGATCATGTAAACAAAACCAGAGCCTGGGTGCATCCTCTGACAGTCCAGCCTGAGCACTTTTTCTTCAGCTGCGGTCTCGTCGAGTTGCCCGTGGTTTCACGTCTTGTCATCAGGTTTTTGCAGCGTTAACAACTCTTTGGAGAACGCGTCATCGGCGAACGTGACGGGCAGAGACTCCCCAAACAAATCAATGAATAACTTCCTGCACACTCAAACAGCTGCTCCTGATGTACCCTTTAGCAAAGCGCTGCTTCAGGGCATCTGCATGTTAAATGCGAAGAACGGCACAAAGCAGGCAGCTGCGGAGAGCATGCATGCTCGACGTATCTTCATTAGGCAAACACATGATTTTAAAGGTCAAGACCAATAATCACAATTTGTATGATGCTGCTGGGGGAATCGTGTAAACGTGCAGAGCAATCACTTCAATCAATAACAGAAAACACAAAAACTGCCCCTACTCTTGATTATAAGGACCAATATAACCAGTCTTGGCCACAAGCGTTCTTTGGTGATTTCAGTCAAGTATGCTGAATGGATATTTGCACAGCTGACTTTTTAATATAATTGGACATCTTTGTTTGCATCCATGTCTTTAACTGCTTGAATACAGTTTCCTACTTTGAACCGCAGACAGCAGCTACAGCGAAGTCACCAAAAGTCCTATTATGAAGAAACGAGATGAGTGTTTTCACTGTCACCATCTCGATTTTGAAACATGTTTCAAGGGAGGGGTGGATGTGATTGTGAAACCCCATGTACATTGGCTAACAACTTGTCAGCCGCAAGTTAATGTTAATGATTTACCCAGTGGGACCCAAAATGACTGAGCCCATGAAGTCATCAGGAGGGTGTTTTTTCCCATAGATTTCTATAGGACAGGAAGCCCCCCCACCACCACTACCACCTGTATTGCCCCAAGGTGCCCATTAACAAGAATGCAGGTTTAAAGGCTTTTCCATGTTGACAGATCCTGAAGCTACGTCTATCTTTTAACACTCTTTAGTGTGCTCATGACAGTTGTGTTTCTTCTGTTCCTTCCAGATTCTACCGGGGCGATTACCACATCGACGTCTGCATCAACGACTACCTTGACATCTACTGTCCGCACTACGTCAGCTCGGTTGCCGATGATCGGGCGGAGCGCTACGTCCTCTACATGGTGAACTACGACGGCTACAGCTCGTGCGACCACACCGCCAAGGGCTTCAAACGCTGGGAGTGCAACAGGCCTCTGTCGCCAAACGGACCGCTCAAGTTCTCAGAGAAATTTCAGCTCTTTACTCCCTTCTCCTTAGGCTTCGAGTTCCGCCCTGGCAGAGAGTATTATTATATCTGTGAGTATCTGCCTACGTTTTTGTTATTGCTACTATTGGTAGTTGGAATGAAATGTTTGAAAAGATTCAAAATCTGGCCAATTACAGATTGCAGAATTTTAACCCCCTTTATTTTAGTCATTTTCTAAGTAACAGGAAGGTAAAACTCACTAGCCCAGGTAAACTGTGTGCACGAAGCTCCAAGCAGGAATCACAGACCAGTATAAAGTTATTGTTTTGCAAGTCCTTGGAACCAGAGACAAACACAAACCAAAGGGCACAAAATCTCTCTGCTGTTGAGGTCTCACTTGAGGTGCTGGTTGCTGCTCACTGGCTGAGCTCAGCTTTCTCCTCAGCGTGAGAAGACTCAGGGAAAACAAGCAGCTGGGAAGTCGTGTTTTCATAAGTGAAGTCAGTGCCCTGCAGGGCCAGAAGACATGGACTAAATGAGACACAGAGCGCTCCATGGTAGATTTGAGGTATTTAGCTGACACTTGTGGTCGGGAAAGACCCTCGCTGGTATTGACAGTAATAAGGAGTGGAAGAGTCAGTGGAAAGAGCGCTTTGGCATCACAACAAAGAATAATAAGATAATAGAGAATAGACAGAAAGCTTATTTCCCATACTTCCCCCACAGTGCTGGTGCAGCTTTGCAGCCTTGCCTCCACACTAAGGTCACTGATTTAACCCGCCAAACAATAATTTCCACTTTAAAGTGCTTTTTATAGCAAGAAAATATCTTGGAAATTTTACTGACACAGCCAGATTAAAACTGACACCAACGATTTCCAAAGGTACTCACTTTGAACATTTTCTTCCTTTCCTCTCGTTATATTGGACGCTTCCCCACTCAAGCATCTGGGATCTTAACATCATCAAGACCGCCCTTCTGCGAGTTCAACCGGATCTCATTCTGTATTTTTGTTGCGGTACATTATATCGTGATATATTACCTATCACTGGATGTTTCTGTTGGATCTCGTGGTCAATTGGCTAGTCTGTTTGACTCCATTCTCTTTATTGTTTAGGGAGAGTGCGTCGTATTGATAGCTGTGCCAAAGGATTGTTGATGCTCTTGCAGTTCCTCAGATGTGGATAAGAAAAGTTATAGATTGCCTAATTCTGCTTCATTTGTTCAGTTGGCACCGAACTGACAGAAGCTGAGGTTTTCTGCAGATTGATGATGATTGATCATCGAAAGAGAGAGAAGAAAGGCGCAGAGAGACGGTCCATATGGCCTGTAACTGCACAAAGCCATATGGACTTTATCTTGCTGACTCAAATTCATGACTCATCAATCAGATACTTGTTTCTTTCTGTTTTTCTCCGAGAACACCGGGTCTGACCGCGGGATTAAATGACAAATGACAGACACCTCCAGGAGAATGCTAGCGCCCTACAGGCAGAACATCTCATGTATCTGTAGTCATGGAAAATCTGGTTCCAGAGGTACTTCCTCAACATTGAAACATGAAATCTCAGATAGTGTATAATGATTGAATAGTGAGTTGCAGCTGTAGGTTTGTGTTGTGTCCATCTCTTTAAATATTTCATTATTCTGGCGGGTGGATGGATGGACCTGTCAAGTTTGGTGATGATGAACGGCAAGTCTCAGAAAGTGTCTCTCATGAGATAGTTGCATGTGAATATGCAGAACGTCTGGGCAGGGGACAAGATTTTTGGCACTGGAAGTTCTCCGGTTTATGTTTAGTAGTCTGCTTGTATTGCAGGTGATACTGACCAGTCACATTTGAGCAGGCTTTGGCTGCATGTAAGTAAGAAATCCATGTGAAGCGCTAAAGAAAAATCATCACGTTAATTTATACATATTCCTTAACATTGACCAGTGGGATCAAAGAGGAAGTCTTGGCCTGGAAATCAGCTGGATATTGTTGCCCCCGCTGGCTCAGTGAGCAGACTGGCTGATGGGTTCATAGACTGCTCTAAACCTGACCCCTTATGTAACAAAATAAGAAGATGCTTGGACACTTGAGGAAACCTCTTAGGCTAAACAACAGAACACTGATTATTACTGCCCTTTAAAGTAGAACCCGCCGATTGCTGTTTGGCGCTGGGGAAGTAGGGCGCAGTCGAGCAGCTGTTGATGAATTCAAGTGTTTTTGTGTTCGTATTTACCACAAATAGTTTTTCTTTACCAAGAAAAACTATTATTGAAAAAAGAATAAAACTACTGATATTAGAGATTTTTTTTGTATCCACATAATAATGAGCAGTAGCTTTCACATAGCACAGGTATTTAACTCATTTTGAATACAGAAATATAGTTTAGTGAGGCTTTAAGCTGTTTGTACACAGTGTAATGTTAGCATTAGCTTAACTTTAGCTGCACACGGCCAACGTTTTAAGCTAGGTAAATATCTTGTGCCCAAAGAGTTTTCTGCAGCGTGTCTACACACGTGTACATTTGATCTTTTTTAAACGTCAGAAGAAGCTATTGTTTGCATTAAGTTTCAAATGAGTCGTGCGGTCCTGAAATTTATACCGATGATAAAAAAATATTTCTGTTTACACAAGAAACCCATTTTTCCAGATGGATCCGTTTTTTTTCTTCTTCTCCAGATTCCAAAATCCCGTCTGTGTTACATTAAACTGTGTTTTATCAGCTGCTGATATCCGTGTCATATTGCATGCTGACGTTACCCTGCACTGACGCAGCCTAACAATACTTGATAGCTAATACCAGTGTTATACATGTGGTTTGAGAATCTGTTGTGTGGGCATGTAAAGGACATATTGAGGGGAGTGTTCGTGCCTGCTCATCTCAGTGAAGACAGATACTCCTTTGTCCTCCTCTGTGGTGATTGTCACTCGCCTTAGGCTTGGCAGAGGGGGGTGCGGGGCCATGTCAAATGGATGACACCTGCAGCTGCATATGGACCAACCCTTCAGGCAGACAGACAGACTCTTAGGGGAAAGCCGTCCCGGTGTGGGATCAGTACTACGACTAGTCCTAAAAGGTCAAAGGTCACCAGTATGACGACGAGGTTTGTGCTGCAAGCTTCTCCCGGCCTCAGAGGGCGGCATGTTTTTCTAATAGAGCCGCAGTGGAGCAAGGGAAGCCTGATCCTAATCTCAGGGGATAGAAATCCAATTTTCAGAGGAGACAGTTGAGAGTCTGGCTCTCCCCGTGTGAGAGAGATGACTGTCTCCCTGTAAAGCCCTCCTGCTTCAAACGCCCGAGTCCTGCTCTGTACAGCCAGCGCAGATCTACATTGATAATGACGTGAACCTCAGCAGCACAGGACCCCGATAGTTCCCCTTTAGCTCCTTGCTGCTAACGCAAAGACAAAAGGCTTTGTTCCATGAGATGAACCAATCACCACAAGAATAACATCTCTTCCCAGAGTGTTTATATCGGGATCTGTCTAATTCATCTCACAGTCACACCAAAGCCCAGCCTTGCACGACATCCCAGTCTGTTTAGAGATATGGGATGTGTGCTGCTGGCCTTAGACTGTGCCATTGCATTGATTCAGTCTCTGCAGTGCATGGCTGGATGTGCAAAGCGTGTCTGAGCGTGTGACCGGGAGGTTTACCGTTGTCTCGTCGTCAGATGACCCGACTAACGCTCGGGTCTAGAGTTGCAGGCAGAGCTGGAGTTACAGTCATGGGGATGCACGGCTGTGTTGCTCGAGGAAAGAAAACCCAGACTGTGACCTCAGTGGTAGACACAAGAGAAAGGAGCTGAGACAGTCGGGTAATTGCTTGTGTGTGTTGGAATCTGTGAAGGGATGGTGGCATGGCAGGAGGGAGAGAAGGTGAGAAAGTGCGACGAGAGGAAGACAACGTGACCTAAAGCCAGGGAAAGATGAAGCACGGGGGAGAGAAATACAAGAAAGAAAAGATTTGGAACTGTAGCTTAGAAATACCACATCAAAGGAATAGCAAGGACATAAATAAAACAATGCACAACAGGATCTACAAATATGACACCTCAGAGTGCGTTTTGAGACGTAAAGCATGGTCACCTGCCAAAGGTAAATAAGAGCAGCTTTGTTTTATCCCACTGGAAGCTTTTTTTCCCTTCCACTTCTCTTTTGTGTATGTCCGGTGATCTGACTGTACGGCTGATCTGCCTGGCGCTTGTATGGAAACTTTCACTTTCAACTGAATTCATTGTATAGCTTCATCTCGGTGAGGTCTGCAACATTTAAATTGTTGAGGCATTATTTGCAAGCCTGTCTCAACCCAGGGTGTCAATTACTGCAATTATATCAGACACCTCTGGTGTCACAGAGGGTGTTCTTTTGGCATTCTTTGACTGTGCATAAAGGCACAGCCTGCAGCAATATTGGATGCCAATAGATAACAGTCCTCCTTTAAAGAGCTACAAAGTCCACATTAGAAGGTTGGAAGATGGCAGTGGAGTAAATCAACAAGCTGGGCATCAAAGAATTCATCTGTAAGCTTTGTGTTTTGCATTTTTCCCTTCTTTTTTTTTTTTAAAAAAATCTGCTTTTTACTTTTGCTTTTGTTTGTTGGGTATGCTTAGGAACTAAAACCCACGTGTTTAGGTTTAGTAAGTGTCCATATGTTACTGCTGTAGGGGTGAGAGGCTTGCCTAAAGCCTCAGTTACACAGACGGGTGATGTTGTTTAGCTCGCGTTTCACAAAAATTGTGTGTTCTCCAATCGGGTGCTGAAATTGGTAGATGCTGCTGTACACATAGTTCTTACTGCCTTATGCATCGCTAAGAAAACTATCCTCATGAATTGGAAATCAAAAACTGACTTATGTATTACTTACTATAGAAATTTACTTTTAGATCATATTAGTCTAGGAAGAATGTCTGCCAACTCAAAGAATCAATTGGACAAATTTGATTTTCTCTGGTCCCCTCTGATCAATTCCATCATGTAGTGGGGGTGATCGGCTGTAGTCTGGTCTCGTCATGGGCCTGGCGGGTGGCTGGGGCGGGCCGGGGGGATTCGGGTGTCT
>JAVDPK010000003.1:421040-432856 GCA_034780415.1 Cichlasoma orientale
ACACACACACACACACACACACACACACACACACACACACACACACACACACACACACACACACACACCTGTAATCAGGGGTTGAAGTGGGATTTGGCCGATGGGGGAACCATAAGTGTGAGGAAATAACTCAGTCAGAAATAAGTCAGATAATAATTTATGACTTGTTACTTATTGTGAGCTTTCTTTGTAGACGGGTGATCAGCTGACCTGTGCTGCTGCTGGTTCTCAGCTTGTTTCCTGCTCTTTGTGGACTTAGTCATCTACATTTTACAATGTGCAGGCCCTCATTACATGAACCATTATGGCTGCTTTCCAACCTGTGGCCATTAGAAAGGCGGATTTGGCAAGTGTTGCCAAAGAACATTATCAGATTAAATTAAATTAATGACTCCTTCTAGAAGCACGAATGTTCCCCGGAAAATAGACACTGTACCTTAAGCTAGCACACAGATTGTGTTTCAAGCTGCACAACAACAGTTTGTGTATCGTATCCGTGGAGCTGTTTGAAGTTACCAGACTCCCCACAAAAAGTTACTCAGTTTATGCTCACTCCTCTTCTGTGATGCGATCCCACACCTGCACCGCGAACACAACTTTATCTGAGCCATGAACGCGTCACAGGGATGAGGTGGGAAAAAGGATGCATGCGAGCGGGATCATGTGGTGACTTACCTTTCTCTGTGGCATCAGCTAAAAGAACCACCTGACTGCAGCACATGACAGTATTTTTGCACTAAACTGCCTATCAGGTTGAATTATGCATTAACTGAAGATGCTGAAACGCCATTCTGGATCATCCCAGTCGACCTGTAATCAGCCGTTACAATAGTCAGCGTGCCTGCTGCTCTGTAAGGCACACTGCTTACCTCGCCTGGGTGTGACGGCGGCAGAAACTCTTGCTTTTCGTTTTGCCGCCTGCATTTTTTTCAGGTTTACTGACTGTAGTGAAAGATCAGTCAGCTGTATAATGTTGCTGGTCGGGCATCAAGATGAGTACTAGCAGATCTTTTTGCTGCCTATTTTTGTTGTGTCATGCAGAAGGAAAGGGTGATACTGAAGACGAGGCGCGCAGCCTAAGGGCCACACTGGGAAATGAGAATCACACCAAGGCTCAGACGTGTAGTTTAATACCATGTTGAGCTTCATCAGATGCGTGTCCCATACTGAAGCGCACTACCAGTCATCAAAAACTCCACTAGTCTTCATTTTGCAGGTCTTATCCAAGTCAGTGGCTGCAGAGGAAGTTTCATTATCAAACTACGCTTGAAAATAAAACCTGTCTTCACAGATCCATCACTCAGATTTGACTTGAGAGAACTTCTTGCGCTGTAAGTCACCTTCTTTAATTTAGCAGCTGTAGCCTCTGTTCCCTGCATATGACTGCATATCTTTGCTGAGTGTCAAATATTAAAATGTCTGATGAGACTCAAATGCAGACCCAGGAGGCAGGCAGAGTAAACAAACACCTTTATTGGTGGATGAAAAGTCACAATACAAAAAAACAAAGTCCATGCACAAAATAACACAACCTGGAGGGTAAACAAAGGGAAGACAGTAGTATTTATACACACATAAAACACACTGAAGTGTAATGAGAACTCTTGATTAGCAAGACAGCTGAAAACAATCAAGACAAGACAGTGGAGGTAACAATCGGAATAAAGCAGGAAATAACAGACACACACATCGTGACACTCTCCACACTTCATAAAGACTTAACTAGCTTGTTAGCTTCATATGCTGTGGAGCTGCGCCTGTGTGTTTAGTCTGCTGCAGCATGTACACAGCACGTGCATCATTTTGCAGACACCAGCTGCAGTTCAAATGTTGCCAAAACCTCCACCATAGTTTAAATGTTTAGGATGTATATGAATGTGTCACAGATATGTAAAAATGTGTTCACCTTTTTTCAGTAAGTTCGTGTTGTTAAAGGAGAAAGTGGGAGTGGAAGCTCTGTGGCCACAGCAGGCACCCAGTGCAGGCTGTAACTGTGTGAATATATTCAGACCATCAGATAAAGGAAGCAGTTTTCTCGTGAGCACTTTTTCTGGGCTGCAGCAGAATCGCCGGCTGTGTCGACACCGCTCACAGCAGTCCGGCGAGCTAGCGGTCAGATCGGCACCGCGTAACGCTCTGATGGAGACATTCAGCCAGAACATTCCCATCTTTTTACCCTGCTCTTGTAAATTCTTGTACAACACACAAATGTTCTGGAACCCAGAAGTTCTTCCTGTTTTTTATGTTTTACAATCCGTTTTACTGCGTTACATTGTTGCAGCTGGGCTGTTTCAGGTCTTTGTTGCAGGGAGCTTCCTGTACAGACGCATACCACCACCACTCATTCACTGCCGGTTTTTAGTGTGATGAGCTGTGCAGGAACACGGCAGTCTGGTTTGGGCTTACTAGCGAGTGCATTGAAGCACAGGTTAGTTTAGATGCCTACATTATCTCCAGTGTTCAGGGTTTTCATCAGCTTCACTCAGCTGTCTTTGATTTCATAACTGTTTAAAAATCAGGATGTTTACAAGGACTAGTATCAAAGTTTCCCTCTGAGTATCCTCGGCTTCTTTAAGAGAGGTTAAGGCCTCATGAGAGCTTCTGAAACCAGGATGAGACGCTGAACTCATTTAAAGACCAAGTTCTAATATGAGAGATGCTTTAAGTGGAAAAATTGAAGTTTTTCTAACCACGCTGGCGTCGTGGCTCTCGGTTAGCGGCGTCTAGCCTGAGAACCAAATCTAAGAGCTCATTTTTTAAAATTAGTGTGGGAGAATGTGTCTAGTGATTTTAATCTGAGTTTGCTCCTGCCAAGCCAATCAAAACTATTTAACTTTCTAATATGGGGGACGTGAAACACATGCCCAGTGAAGTCTTTTCCATTGCTCATTGCTATGTCACATTTAATATCTCAAGCTGCAGATGTATTGAACTGCGTCCAGAAGCATTTTGATCCGTGCCCTTCATTAATCACCCCTTGAAGTCAACCCTGAACTGAGAGGTGAATTTGATTTGCAGAGTCAGGCTTGACTTTCTGATGTTGATTTTTTGAAACCAGAAGTCACCTTATATGGATGCAAAGACGGAGTGCTAATTTATCAGGTAAACTGTGCAGGTGCACCACATAGACTCACACATTGGCTAATTAGTGCCAAGTAATGGACTAATGGAACACTAGAATTTCACTCTCCAAAACTAAAGCACAGACTTCTTGGATGGTCTGCACCACACAGCAAGCCATCATATTCATCATGCAATCCATTAAAAATGGACACGCACACTTTAATTTCTTGAATGAGGCCTACAGCTAACTGTGTTGGGCCACCTGTCAATCAGCATGGCCATGCTGCAACTCAATTATCCAGGTGGATGAGTTGTAAAGAGCTTTCCCCAACTCAGAGTGATCGTGAGGAGGAGGGAAACTATCCATAGAGGCCAAACATGCTTTTTAATGCTTCTTAATTTAAAGTGGGTCTATGATTCGCACTTGGAGCCAGCCTCAAGTGGCCACTAGAGGAACTGCAGTTTATCCCATTTTGCCCCTTGGTCTGGGAACAGTTCTTGGTTTGGAATAAAAAAACGTGACCCATCTCAACAATAGCCCTGTGTGCAGAGAAATGATGACTCTGGAGTCACAGGCCCTGGCACTCCTGCCATAAACCGGTTTGCCAGGGCGCAGATGCCAAAAGGTAAATTAGCCACGCCAGCAGCTGGATAATCCGAGAGACTTTAGTAAATACATTTACTTTCATCTTGCGCCATCATGAGGTCATCATTTCAATTTGGCTGCAGCGTCCCCGTAGATGGAGGGCACTGAAAGAGAAATATGATGACTGGATTACGCTGCCTGTGCTTTGAGATGTGTTTTTAATTTCTAAATGAAAACAAATGGAAATGGAGAGATGGAAAAACAGGGGAAAAGTCTTTACAAAACCTCACAGGCTATTAATGTAATGTCCCTGAGTCATCACTATAAAGAGGCAGAAGAATTTTTAATAGATGCCATATGTATACAGATTTACATGTGATATCTTGTGGTCATCGGTTATCCCTCGGCTTCAGTGCGTCCCGTAGATTAATAATGACTCCAGCTGAAGGGAGGAAAGTGAATAATCTGCCTGACAGGAGAGTTTATTAAAGAAAAAGTTCATTAGAAAACAGCAACTCTGTGGAAGGTCTGAGTATTCCCAGAAATTATGACCTTATACACAAAAACCTTAAACACGTGAAGGGGGGGCAAGCAAGCAAACTCACAATGGCCCGCAGGCAGGCGCGCACTGAGCGCACACTCAGCGGTGTTTGCTCTCCGACATTCCTCGCTTTGTGCGCCGCAGTTTGAGTTCCCTCCTCCACTTCTGTTTGACATTCCTTCCTTTCATGCGCCTTTTCTTTGTTAATTGCCCTGAATGTTTTTATTGCCTGGATAATTAGCATAGCTTTACAGTGAGGTGACACCTGGTTCTGTTTCCCATGCCACAGCGCGGTGTCGCTCTCCAGCCCGGGGACCGGGACTGTGATGGCTGCACGGTGGCTCACAGACGCCCGCTCGCACGGTTTGATGGATGAGTAACTGCGGTCCATTTGTAACGCAGCGCCATTAACAGGCACCCCTCCCAGGGCTGAAGCGTTCAGCCTGCTGATTATCACCAATGAGAAACAAAGCTGCACTTAAACTTTTTGTGAACCCGGTTTGGGCATTTCTGTCAGTCGTGTTATTTCTGTAATTATGGAACAGTTTATCTGAACTGTACCGTATTAAGAGGAGCATTTTAGTGATATTTGTATCACCGAGCTTTCCTCATGTCTCCTTTTGCTCAAGGATCACTTTGTTCAGACATTTAATATTTATTGTCAGGCTGATGCTCTGAAGCAATGATGTTAATGATGATTTAAATGGTGTCCGTGAACATTTGCATGAAATGTAAAACAGCTGCTCTTATACATCTTGACAAAAACAATCAGCCGTGTCTTACTGTTTCTGATGAATTTTAGCTCGATATGCAAGTCAGGAAATGTGTCTTCAATCTTTGTTTTGAATGCATCTCTCAGAAGATCATTTAATCTCAAAGTTCAAGCGATGACCACATTTAAACTCTTTAAAAACTGCAACCAAACCAATATTCAGACCACTCACAGTTTAAAGCCAAAATCTCAGTGCACTGTCTGATTTATCTTTTTATTCCAGCAATTCACCGGAGAAAACTTGGAAAAGTTAATTTTGGGTAAACTTCCAAAGGTCATATCATCATGTGGGGTAGCTGGCTGCTTGAAACAGATTACAGCAAATCAAAAGTCTCCTTTTTTTTTACTACATTTTGGTACCAGGCTCATCAGAGATGTGAAAAAATCAGTGTACAGTGTAGTTTGTAATGAGCCACAAGTTGCATTTTCTGTGCTGTTATTGTACATCAGACATTTTTAAAGACCGCTGCAAAAAGTGTAGCAGCAGCAGGCTGTGGTGCAGATTTTTGCAGAGGAAACATTCAAAAGGCTGAATATATGAAACTGAGCATGTGCATCACAGCTCACGTGGGGCGTCCAGCGCGGTGGTGCGGTGGTTAGCACTGCTGCCTCACAGTTAGAATACCATCTGGGAGGCCTGGCTTCGATTCCACCTGTGTGGAGTTTGCATGTTATCCCCGTGTCTGTGTACCCTGCCTCTCGCCCTATGTCAGCTGGGATAGGCTCCAGCCCGCCCCCTGGGAATTGTTGGCTGTTGCCATCTCAGTGTTCTGAAACTGGACCTGATGATTGATACAAGGATCTGACAGGAAACTGTGAGACATTGCGTGCTAATATAGCAGTGACTTGTCAGTCAAAAGCAAGCTGGTTGACTCTAATGGAAGCATAATTTTAAAAAATTGTATGTAGTAACACTTGATAGTAGTGACTGTAACAAACTCATCAGGAAAGTATTTAATGTGAGATTTAGGGGAATTTCCTGTGCATCCAGTGAAGCGGCACTATTTGAAGGCCCAAAGCCTACACCTGTCTTTGATTTACATTAGTTGTGTATAAGCCCAATGCACTTACAGGAACCTTTAGCCCCAGCAACGATCCTGGACTCCAGCTTTGAGGAAAAGCACCCACAGCACCCAAATGCTGATTTGGAGCAGCCAGGTAGGAGGAAAAGAGGAAGTCCACAGAGAAGATTCATGGATGTAGTGAAGGAGGACGCGAAGAGCGCTGGTGTGACAGAACCAGGTGGACAGGAACGAGAAAATGGGTGGCAAGCCAAAGAGGTCGCAGATCCAAAAACAGTAAATTCTAGAATAATTCTAGAATAAAGTGAAACTATAAAAAGGCAACTTCACAAGGTTCAGTGGGAAAATTTACAGCGTAAGAACAATGACGGCTGTGGGGCCATACGCCTGCTATAAATGGCCTAAATATCTTAAATGCAATCAGTGCCACCACAATCTCTACAGCACCGTAACTTAAATTGCCTCAACTGCTGTGCTGACCGATTGCTCCGCCTCCTGCTCTCCTCACCTTTTCTAAACACCGGCCCCTCCATGCCTTTATTGCTTTTGTATTTTACAGCAGGGGTGAGAATGACAAAATATTGCTCAAATTGTTGAATGGCAGTAGGAATAAATTTGAGTGAGTCTGGGAGCTAAACGTTGATTCATACGGGCTGTGGGGTGTGCAGATGTTTTCACGCCGCGACTCGAACAGTGCTGGAAGTGTTTATGGTCAGTGTTTACTCTGATATGTACTGTGTGAGGACACAGACACATTTATGCCAAATAAAAGCATATTTATTTTCCAAAAACAATGACTCTTTGGATTCGGCAGTCCATCCCAGCAGCAAGATGTTCCTGTGTGCAGTCAAAGCTCTGGTCAGCAGTATGAAACTCACAGAACAGTGAAAATTAATATTGGTCTTGGCTTCCGATGTGCCGAGGAGAAAATTAGCCATGAGTTAGAAATAACAGGCTAACTGTCAAAGGCCTACGGTAACGTTCAGGCCTGCCCCTCTGGAACAGGCGAGGCGTCGAGGAAAGGAGGCAGGAAATGCGCTGTGAGCAGTTTGGCAGCTAGGGACAAGGGTCAGCCCCATCTTCCAAAAAGTTTCCTGACCAGGAGCCCCCCCCCCCCCTCCAGTTTATCCTGGAAAAAGATTCTGAGTATCAGCGCCTGGATGTAAAAATACCTCATCACTGCAATAACTGAAAAAAATTAAGGGAACACTTGATCAACACAGTACAACACAAAGCCAGTCAAATTTCAGGGACGGTGCACAGGCAATAATAAGATAACCACCAAAGGGAACGGTTTCGTAGGTGGTGACCACAGACCAGTGCGCGCTCTTTATCTTCTGCCTGTAAGTAAGCAGAGAGAGAGAGAGAGAGAGAGAGAGAGAGAGAGAGAGAGAGAATAGGAAAACAAAGAGGAAATTAAAGAAATCTGTGAGGAAGTGAAGACTGACAGAATGAAGGGACAATAAAAGGAAAGAAAATGAAATATAGAGCTATGGAGGACAATATTAAAAAAAGGTATAAATCCACTGAGCTTAAAGGATTCTCGAAGAACAAATAAGGACGGAAGGGGGAGAGGAAGGCTTGTGCAGAATCATGCATGTTCCACATCCTCATTTTAAAGAACATTTGTGAGTTAATTTACCTTCTTATCTGAGTTTTAGTTTAATTTTAATTTGGAGAATTTAATGATACCACACTGAAACCAAACGCTATCACATTTTTGTACTCCCTGACCTTCTCACACCACTTTACCAACAAAACACTAAACCTAAAGCTTCAAAGCGTCCCTGAAGTGCTGCAGGATCCCTCGTCCTTTAGATCTGCTTCCACGTCACACAGTGAAGGAAATGTCATTATATTGTTAATATACATAAAAATTTGCAAGAAAACTTTACATTCTTGGGTAAAGATATTAGAGAACCCTATAACTGTGTAGGCACAGGCATCAGACGGAGAGAAGAAAACTTCAGACGAGCTCTGGGAGGGCGACCATCTGCCTCGACCGGGGAGGACGGAAAAAAGAAGAGAGGGCGTGAAAGGGAAGGAGAAATGGAAAGTTGGGAAAAAAAAGGTAATATTTACAAAAAAACAGAAGGAATAGACGGATATAACTAAGAGGCCAACAATGTTTTTCACAAACTGATTGCATACTCAGTGTAATTTATTAAAATTACAATCAGTCAAAACAAAACACACAAAACTTACCCCGGAATACATTTTAAGTACTGAGATTTTTTTCTCCTTTTGTGGCAATATGCCTGCATTTTTGTTTTCCAGAGATTTATATTTGACAGAAACAAAGTATTTTCACTGTCAAAGATCAGCGAGATTGCTCGTGTTGTTTTAGCTGCAGGAAACGGTGGATTACAGGGAAAAAAAAAAGATGCAGAGCCAGTTGGATTTCCTCCGTCTGCTGTGCTGCACCGTGAGATTCACACTAACATCTCTCTGCTGCGGCTGCACTTCAAGGTCACAACTTGGAAAACACAACTGTGTTGAAGGTTACGGCGTGCAGTTTATGAAGTAGTGAAGTCTTAAATTTTTACTTTTCAGCCCAATTCTCTTTACGTCCGTGCACGCAGGAGACGATTCAATGATCTGTGCAGTCACTGAAAGGTGAAATGCTGTGAAACATTCGATCTGCGGCGGCGGCGGCGGACGCGCAGCTGCCAAAAACCACATTTTCAGTCAGGAGTCACAGAAAACGTGTGGGTTCTTAGCGGTCAATCGCGGTGGTTAATTTAGCAATTTGGCTTCATCCAGGAAGCAGTAGGATGTGTTCAGACTGGATACGATATGAAAGATGGACGTAGACGCTGTGAAGTCACCCACTGGTTTTGTTAGTGTTTTGGCCACCATACTGTTGTTGGAAACAAAGTTACCCTATTTGAAGGTGAATATTTGAATATTAGCTAACACTAGCTGATAACTTAGCTGCATTCATAGACTGTACAGGTGCACTGCACAGACACAGATACCTGCTAATTAATGCTAAGTAACAGACGCTGGCAGCAGAGCTGCTCACTGTAGGCTCTATACATTCAGTGCAGAACAATAAATGAGCTTTTGCAAGAGTGATAAAAAATAAAAATAAAAAAATCCACCTCCCGCAGAGCTGTTAGAGAGCCATAGAGGCCCGAATCGGTTCGTAATCATGATGCAGTGTTGGACGTAACATGGAAGTCTGCTGGGATCAACTTGGTTTTGGAACCAGCCTCAAGTGGCCACTTGAGGAACTGCAGTTTTTGGACTGCCATAATATGTGACAATTTCATTTCTCATTCATTCATGTAAATATAATTTACTGTCAGTTCAAATGTCCGTTTACATCATATATTTGTCCTTAAAGGTCTTCAATCTGTTACCTTTTATCAAAAAATTCATAAAATTCTGTTTTATTTCAACTAATTGTTACCTGAGTGCAACTATTTAGTCAGCTTTTAGTCTCGGATTAATATCAAACACAATTAACAATATAAGTTATGATTGATTAAACTACTCCGCAGTGCAATTCGCTCCCATTTTAGCAGTTGCAGCACTAATCTGATAAGTTCAAAATTTAATAATATAATAAAGTGTTAGATATTATGTGAAATTAGCCTTTCTGAATAATAAGTATAACAATTTTTTTCCAGGTAGCACAAATCTGGGCCTCATACATGTGCAACCGCTGTCCCTGCTGGTTGTATGAGCAACAGTGCATCCAAGTGCAGATAATCGGGCACATTTAACAGAGGTTTGATGATAATGTGTATGAAAGCACACGGGAACAGACAACAGGCAGGGTGGCGAGCACGGGAGCCCAAAGCATGAAAGATGAGAAGACGTGGGGAACAGTGAACAGGTGAGTGGGCGTGGACTCAGGAAGGTGGAAACCCGCTGTGAGCTGTCACTACATGGGGAAATAGGTTGGGACCAGTGGGAAAAACTGATGGCACCTGGTGGATATATGGAAAATAGGAGAAGAAATGCATGAAGTGGGAACTGTTAGAGACTTCAGACTGTAGATAAACATGAACAACATGACAGCTGCCCAGAGGTGAAGGCGAAATATCTCTTGCTCTTGTAGTATTTGCAGATGCTGTGGAGCTGCTGTTTCCCCACAGCTGGAGACATTGTATTAAGCTCCTCCCTTCATGTAGCTTGCTAGATAGACAACATGCTGTTCTGAATGACTTTTTTATGCATCTTTAACACCACATCTCCATGCCCGGGTCGCTGCTGTGCAGACGCTGGCTGCACCAGTGCACGATAAGAGCACTCATTTTTGTGATAGTCTGGCTTCACTTGATGGTGATGCATCATCTGTTCTATCAATGCGTGCAATTTCTTTGACGGGCAAAGATGCAGAATGGGCAGACTAAACATATCATGGCAAACACATCCACCCATCCATCATAAAACCAACAACTTAAAGATGTGCAACACTAACATCAAGTGTTATGCCACAGCTTCTTGTTGAGCTCATCCTCATTCCAAGGACAGCAAATATGTACTCCTGTTCAAGGGTGAAAATGGACTAAAATGATCCAGAATGGCATTCCGGCACCTTCAGTTAATAAGTAATCAAATCCGAAAGGCACCTGCCAGATCCCACTCCCATCCATTCTGCTGTCAAAGGCTCCTTTATCGCTGCTGCCTCGACACACTGTCTGCAGTAATAGTGGCGCTGGGCTCACTGCTAGTTCATCACATGTGGGCACCTGGTCATGACCCCTTGGCGTCACATTTGAATGCATTGGGTACCCTAAGCATAATTTTCAAAATCGCAAGATTAATCTTATGAAAGGGGCTATTTTAGCTCCAAACACTCTTTTCCTCAGCCTGCTCGGTGCCCAAACTGAACGGCACATGAAAGCGAAACTAAACAAAGAAGGCCAAATCTTCAAAACCAGATACAGCTCGACAGTCTTAATGTCCATCAAACAGGACTGTTCGCAGTTATGTCAATGCACCAGTGCCAAAGCACACCTTGAGCGTGTCTTAGATACTAAAAATACTCACAAGCTGTTTTGTCAGAGCCACCGGCATCTCAAATTCATGAGCTCAGCTTGTCTGACACCCACAGTAATAGAATTTGATGCTACTTTTAGTACTTTTACTTAAGTCAGCATGCGACTGCATGAATTTGAAGGAGTATTTCTATACTGTAGTAGTGCAGCGTTGACTCAAGTGTGAGATCTGCTCGTCTTCCACTATTAAATGCTATTTAAATGTTATGCCACATTTATACACTGATGGTTTTCTATTGTGGGCTTCAGTGACTCTGCGGTGTAGTGGTTCACACATCCAACTAACAAGCAAAAGATCCCTGCTTCAGTCCCAGGAGGAGACATAAATCCCTTGGGGGGTTGCATCGTGAAGGGCATCCGGCGTAAAAGTCTGTCAAATCAAATATGCGGAGCTACCCGCTGTGGCGACCCCTCGTGAATAAGGGAGCAGCCGAAAGTAGCTTTTCTTTTTCTTTTGTGGGCTTCCATTATCGGCACATAAAATGGCTTTTAATTTCACGCCAGAATCTAGCATCAACTGTCACTCAGACATTTGGTTTGTCTTTGTCGTCACACACAAAATGAGCCCCGTCAAGCAGGCGGGTTTAATGTAATTCATAACAGATCCTGTTGGTATTTTCACCTCCGGTTGTTGCTCAGCGTCAGAGACTCACCGCCAGGATCGGTGTCAGTCTCAGGTTGTTTTCGTCCAGTCACACAGAACAGAGCCAGCGTGTATGAAAGAGGCCTCCCCAGAAGTATCAAAGATGCGGCTGGCTCTTTGTCAAGACGAAGATGTAATGAGATCTTAGCTGCTCTGCGTCCGCCCCTGAGAGCTCCC
>JAVDPK010000003.1:445178-461013 GCA_034780415.1 Cichlasoma orientale
CCCTCTCCAGCTTACGGGTTATCTGCTTTAAGCTGCGCATTTGTGAATTATACCACGGAGTCAGGCACTTCTGATTTCCTCAAATGCATATGAAAATATCAAAAAGATAAAGCATGCAGACTGGGAGGTGAATGAATGGAAAATATTAATTTATCCAAGAAAGAAAAATCTTAGTTAGCCAAATAGCTAGCTGTTAGCCACAACTCATTTGCACTGAAACTATATGAAGTTTTGAATATTATTATAACCACAAGAACTGTCTGCTTGCTATAAAACGATAGAGGGGGATAATGGCCCTGTGTGTGTTGTAATGCTAGCTTCTTTGCTATTTGTTTTGGTAGCTGATTGAGCCAAGAATGCATGTTGGTGCATGTGCGTCCTTCCCTTTAAATTCTTTAACCTTCCACTGTTGATGAAGAGCCCGAGCGTAATCTCCCACGTATTATAAAAGAAAATATTTTACTTCACAGTATTCTTATTCATGTACACCTCAATCATACCTGAGGGGTGTACTACAAAGTGAGATTAATGTCTTAGCGAGCTATGCAGAGCTTAAAGTCAGAGTTTTTTTTTCTGTATCATCAAAGTGCTTTAACTGGCTAAAGCACGGTGGTAGCTTATGCTGAAAACATAATGTGGTCAGGAGCAGGTTGTGTTCTCAGATTCAGTTTAAAGTTGGTGCCACATTTTCACAGATTGTTATATTCTCAGAATTTATTAAGTATAATGTAGATTCTCTGCTGGGAGGATACATTTTATGTATGCAAGGTGTCATACATCACTAAAACCACTGAATAAAGTGCCAATTGTGCATTGCATTAACAAGCGAATGTGCACGTATTAATCTGGTGATGCAGAAAATGTATAAATGTTGTAATAGTTGATCTGCTGCTAGGTCTCTTTTACAGTGCTGGAACTGTAGCTATTAGAACACACACAACGATAATACCCATGCAATCAATAAAATTCACTTTGATCTGCTGGCAAACTTTCTCTCCTCTGCTCTCTGTTTCACTGTTTGTGTGCAACAACAGGATAAAGGCCCAAAAGCACAACTCCAGAGACAAGACTCTTACTGAGGTACCGTGGTTCAGTACACAGGAAACAAACATAGCAAAGGGAGGCAACACCAGGAAACTAAGCCAGGTCTAAACACTGGGAAACTGAGACAGAATGCTATGAGAAGGATGCACAACCTGGCAGAGAACTAGACTAAGGCTAAACGCACAGCTTCTATACACAATTCGACACAGGTGAAACACATTAATGCAGAGCAGGTAATCACACAGGAAGGAAACACAGGAGGGCGGGGAGCAGGCGGACCCGAAACAAGCGACAAAGGTGAGCAAAGAATCGCACAGACAAGAAAAACAATGAAAATGTCCGCTGGGATTTCACAGTGCGTCTCCGATGCTCTGCACCGAGTGTGTCTGTTTCACTGCGACACACACGGAGCAGCTGAAATAAAAAACGTTAGCCAAGCTGTCAACAAGTCAGTTCACTGATGTCATTCTGTGCGCTTCACAGTGCAAGCTGTCTTGGTGGTGGTGGAGTCCCCTTTGATACCAGATGTAGCATCTTTAAAGGGGAGTAAGCTGCATTGTGTATACATTTTTATTGTGAGTGACCAGGATGGACAGGATCGAGTTTATTGGAGCGACAGCTCAGATTGAGCAGTTTGGAGGTAAACTCAGAAAGGCCAGAGGAGAAGCAGAAGAGGAAAACCGCAGAGAAGATTTGTGGATGTAATGAAGGAGGACATGACAAAGGATGGTGCCAAGGACAGAGTGAGATACAGGCAGATGATCCACTGCAGTGACCCTAAAGGAAGCAGCCAAAAGAAGAAGAATAAGGTCTCAGTGGAACTGACCGCTGCTTTTTGTCTGCCAACATTTATGCAGTTACTCCAATGAACCGCTCGCTGCTCATCATCCAGAGAAGCGTCCAACCAAGCTGGGCAGAATTCAAATGATAACTTCAGGTCATCAGAAGATTGACACACTGAAAAATTCACATTTCAAGTTCTTCGAATTTCCAGTGAAGCCACTTCTTCTGGTGAAATGACTCTCTCTCTTTTAAGTGGTCGGTCTTCTGGTTGGCTAACGAGGTTACTCAGAGGAACCTGTCAATATGGTCGGGTTAGAGCCAAAGCGGTGAGTCTGCCCCACAGTTTAATTTAACCTTTTAGAGCCTCATTTGGGACTGAGTAATAGAAACTGTTACTTGGCACATTTTATAGATAATCAATGTGATCACCCCGCAAACAAGCAATCGGGCGATCCCTGCGCCATCCACCACTGTGAGTAATGATGAGACCTGTAATTGGATTCACTCTGGGAAACAACGCATCATAAAAACGGTCCAGGAAAAAAAAATGAGACAATTATGCACAACAGTAATGCGCTGAGCAGCAGATTTAGACAAACTCATATTTATTCTGAGAGGCAAAGTGAGTTAGAATGTGCGGCGTGCGCTCTTCAGAGGTGTTTTATTGAATTTGTCAGGCTGTTTCCTTCTCTGCAGCCCAGTCCTTTCCTCTATCTGTTATATCCATCACACAGACACACACCCAGACACACACACACACAAACAAACTTAAAATGATGGGTTTTTCCCTGCACCCCCAGGGCAGGGTCGACCCCTGCACCAGATTAAATCTGACACTCACGACCAACTCTGACAGGGGGAGAAAATACTGTGGGTGAGGAGGGGGAAGGTGGGATTTGAGGCTGGTGGGAGCTGAACGGGGCGATTAGGGTGAAGAGAGGGGTTCAACGGTTAGTTTGGAGTGACAGACTAATAAGGCTTTTCCTGCATGAAGCTTTATTTTCATATTTACTCCTGAACATCAGGAGGCCAAACAGCACTCTGACTCTGACGCACTCTGACCAGCATAGATTATATAGCGCGCACACACACACACACACACACACACACACACACACACACACACACACACACACACAGGTAAGGTCAAACCTTACCAATCCTGTTACATGGAACTGACAAAATCTAACAAAGATTGACACTAGTGTCCAAGCCGAGAGGGAACGTCATATCAACAAACTGGCAACACCTCCCTCTGCTGGCTGAAACTGAGAGAGCACATAATTAGTAGAGCTTCAAGCAGTGATCAGATATTAAACTCTGAAACATGTTGTTTAATTTTATTTTTTATAATAAACAAAGCATCTGACATCTGTGGTTTACTACTACTACTACTACTACTACTACTACTACTACTACTACTACTACTACTACTACTACTACACACAAAATGTTGCATTATAATATAATTAATTGGGCTTTAAATTTATTGCACAGGTCTTAAAAAACAGTATAACATTCAAGAGTATTCTCTAAAACTTTGATAATATATAATATAGTAAATTATCTATAAAACAATGTTTTAAAAAAGAAAATAAAAGGAATGTCTGGCGTCCTTAATTAAAACAAGACAAAACAAAAACCCTGGCGCTCCTGGAAAGGAATGATGGAGATAAAATGGAACATTTGCAACCAAAATATGACAAAAATCCAGCAGCAGATAAAGCGTACTGATAAGCAGTGACAGCAAACAAATCTGTGCACGTTCTTTTCCTCCTTGAATTTCCTTTTCCCCCCATTTGGAATCCATAGTTAGAGCCATTTATGTGTGTATGTACACTTTTGAGGTTCAGCAAAAGGCATAAAAATTAAAATGTTAACAAAAATTTCCATTTTTAGATTTATGTAGTTTTTTTTTTTTGTCAAAGCCACAGAGAGCTGCATCTGGCTCCTGAGCTGCAGACTTCGGGTTCCGGGTGTAGACACACAAAGAAACCAGCAGAATTGCAATCAAAGTGATTGCATATTCTATTCTATTCTATTCTATTTTAAGATAAAGACCCTACAATAATTACAGAGAAAACCCAACAGTCAAAATGACCTTCTATGATCAAGCACTTGGTGACAGTGGGAAGGAAAAACTCCTTTTTAACAGGAAGAAACCTGCAGCAGAACCAGGCTCAGGGAGGGGCAGCCGTCTGCTGCGACTGGGTGGGGGTGAGGGGAGAGAATATTGTGTTTGCTGTATAAAGACCACAACCCACAAGCAACTATGAGCCTAGAACCTTTACATGTACTCAGTACAGTTCTATACACTCACTGGACACTTTATTGGGTATACCTTGGTAGTACCAGGTTGGACCCCATTTTGCCCACAGAGCTGCCTTAAGTGTTCGTGGCACTGATTCAACAAGGTGCTGGAAACATTACTCAGAGATTTTGGTCCATATTGACATGATAGCATCGCACAGTTGCTGCAGATTTGTTGGCTGCACGTACCAAAGGTGCTCTACTGGAGTGAGATGTAGAGACTGTGGAACCAATTAGAGTGCAGTGAACTCAATGTTCAAGAAACCGTTTGAGATGATCTGATCTGAGCGCTGTGTTATCCTGCTGGAAGCACCCAGGAGGATAACACAACCATCTCTTCATGCTGTGATCATACAGAGATGGACACGATCAGTAACAGTACTCAGGTAGGCTGTGGCTATAAATAAAGCTCATTTGTTAGAAGGAGTCCAAAGTGTGCCGGGAAAATATTCCCCACACCATTACACCAGCACACAAAGCAGGACTCATCAGACCAGGCAATGTTTTTTCAATCTTCTTTTGTCCAGTTTTTTTGTGAATTGTAGCCTCAGTTTTCTGTTCTCAGCTGACAGAAATGGCACCGCATGTGGCCTTCTGCTGCCGTAGCCCATCGGCTTCAAAGTTCAATGTGCTGTGCATACAGAGATGCAGCGTACCTCGCTTGTAACGCGTGGCCCGGCATCGAGACGTTCCCACCCAGAGAACAGCCACTCACTGGATATTTTCTCCTTTTCTGATCATTCTCCGAAACCCTGCAGATGGTTGAATATCCCAGCAGATCAGCCTGCCTGGCACCAAGAACCATGCCACGTCCCTTAACTTCGGCAGATTGTCTCGACCATATCTGCTTACCTAAATGCTCTGAGTTGCAGCCATGTGATTGGCTTATTAGCTACTTACATTAATAAACAGTTGTACCCACAAAGTGGCTGGTGAGTGCACATGTACATATTAATATTGACTGAAATCTGTGAATATTAAAGATGAGATGCATTCCAGATTGAAAACCCAGAGAAAGCCAAAACCAACAATGTGCTAATTCCTAAATATTTTTTCACGTCCCCACATTGGATCACTCCACCCAAACACAATGAATCACACTAAAAACATACAATAAATCTTTAAAAATAAATGATTAACGCATTGTTTCATTCTTTTAAAGGGCTCCACACTTTCATAAAAAAGTTCAGCGAATGTTACCCAAACAAGATTAAACGCTACATTTGTCAGGGACTATTTTCAGCCGAGGATTTATACACGTTTGGTTAACCGGGACTCATTTACAGTGTGGCATTAGTGTGGTAATGCAGGACTGGTACGTTTAACAAAAAGCCTGCATATACGGTGTTTGTGGCCCTGAATGAACATGTGTTCCTCATTGCTGTTTTTCTTTTTTTACCCTTTTTATGAGAATGGTGAACGTGAAAAATGTACGTTATCCTTGGCAGCCTTTTTTATGCTTTGGTATATATCAGCATGAATACCTAAATGCTGCAGATGTCAACAGGTTAAACATTATTTAAAAAAAAAAATATATATATATATATATATATATATATATAAATGACTGAAGGGAATTCAAAGAGCACGAATAAATACACCGATGCACAAATATCCGACGATTTCTCCTCATGGCCGAGTTTTGCAGTAGTTATTTGCAGTAGCTACACATTTGATTCATAGCTCATGTCATAGCAGCTGCAGGTACAACTATAAAATGTCAGCGACACCACAGATCTGTTAGTCATCTAACTCCTCCCCTACCAAGTTTTTATCCCCAGATTCCTCTGAACATCGACACTGAGACTCACTGAAAGTACTTTACTGCGCAAACATGGAGCAAAAGAATCTCACACGGTGCTAAAGAATAACAAGGATCGTGCAACACTATATCACTCTTCACGGTTTACATATTACATTTATGTGTATATGCATGTGCGTCATGCAGTGTGGCTGCAGCTGTAGAGGAAACAGCGCTGAGTGGCCAGTGCTGCACAGCCCAGTGTCTCCTGAGAGGTGGAATGAGATGAGGTCATTTGAATAGCATATCGCTTATAAAAAAAGAAAATATCCCCTGAGAAAGCACATAAATGGGCACATGAAGGTGGTATCGCTGTGGAAGGCTGAATGTACTACATGTTACTTTACCATGAATCATGATACATCCATTTCCTGCGCTGGAGTTCGTGACTGATCTCTCCCTGAGGATAATTACAGCCTCTACAGTTTAGCTTTTCTCCTGTGATTTCCTGCCCCGTGAAATTAGGCCTCGATGCATCCATTTATCATTGCATTACAGTCCTGTCCCCTCTATATATAGATCCAGGTCTGGAAGCGGCAGAAAACGAAAGCCAATAGCGCCAACAACAACACCACCAGCAGCAATCACACAATCAGTCACCGCCGCGTGATTACAGCACTTAAGATAACCCGTGTGTTTGAAAACAAGCTGCATTGACCTTTTGTGGTGCTGAGCTTAAAAGAGCACAAACAACCGCCCCATAAAGCAATTTCATCTGTTACCATGTGAAAACAAAACTGATATTTATCAGTCGCTAAATATTGATGCTGTTTTCTTGCTGGGCATTTTTTGGAAGCTCTGTTTTCCAGCTGTGTAGACGGAGATAGCTGATTGTAAAAACAGATATCTGCATGTTCATAAGCAGGATCTGTAGGCAAGAGTGAGAGCGTTTGGTGCTGTACCGGACGCTCTCTGGTTTCCAGTCTGAGTTTGCGCAGGCTTTGGTTGCGTGCAAATATGGCCCCTTTAAATGTAGCCCTAACATTTTCTGTATCTACACATTATGCTAGATACAGAAACGCCATAGCTGTACATGCTAATGCACACGATAGAGCGCATGGAGTACGTTTTGTTGCGCTTTCTACGTGTTTTTTGTGAACCCGTTAGAAGAAGCATACAGCGCTCTGGGACACGTTGGATGCGTTATATGTGAGTGTAAATCCTCTGGTTTTATATGCAAAAAGACTTATTGCTCTATCGTATGTGGTTGCAATTTTACCAGCATCTAAAAGCAGTTGGCAGTCAGGAGCGCCGGCGCCCCCGTCGGTCCAAAATTTATAAAATTCCACTATAAATAGTGATGTACTTGCTGCAGGACAGTCATTAAACTGCAAAATGGCATAGGCGCGTTCGGCAACCTCACCTTTATATAGGAACAAAAACAAGAAAGCAACCGGTTGGCAGCCGGCTGAGTCAAGTTTTCCCCAACCAGTCACAGCAGATGGCTGCCCCTCCCTGAGCCTGGTCCTGCTGGAGCATTCTTCCTGTTAAAAGGGAGTTTTTCCTTCCCACTGTCGCCAAGTGCTTGCTCATAGGGGGTCATTTTGACTGGTGGGTTTTCGGTGTATTATTTTTATGGTTTTTACCTTACAGTATAAAGCACTTTGAGGTGCCTGTTGTGATTTGGCACGATATAAATAAAATTTAATTGAATTGTATATACAATGGAAATAGCCACTGTGACATGACCCATTAATTTTGAATTGAATTTTTGTCTGTATGTTAGCATTTTGGCTATTACCATGTTGCTATTTTGGATCCAAGAGTTCCCATATTTGAGTGAGAGGGCAGTGTGCTAATGCTATCAGCTAGCTTGACAACATGGAGGCACACGCATATCTGCTAATAAAATATTAGAATTTTACTCAGCAACACTGAAGCACAAACTTCAGACACACCAGACCATATTTAATACTGCAGGGTCTTTACTTTTACCCGCAGTATAAAGTAACCATGCTCCTCATTTTAAGTGTAACTAATATCCAAATGGGGAGTTATTTAAAAAAAAAAAAAAACACCCCGGTGCAGTACATTTTAGCCCCCTTGTGTTCACTATGTTAGTTTTGCATTTTTGCATACTGGTATCTGCACAAATTTTCATTGCAATCCGTTCATTCATTGTTGAGTTTCAGTCGGAACCAAAGTGCTGAGCCAGCAGAGAGAATGACATTTCCATTTCTGTGATCATGCCAAAAACAGGAAAGGAAGGTGTGCGTGAAGTTGACCCCCCGTAGCCATGATATCTTGCACACGCAGAATAAAAATACGTATAATAACATTTTAAGGTCTATATTTGTATTTATTCATTTCACCATGACATCGCTGCTATGAATAATGCAAAAGGGCAGTAAATATTATGGGAGGGGGGAAAAAAAAGTCCTTCGAGTCTGCATGATGAAGCCAGCGGAGGCAGCACATTATTCACAGACGTATGATGGCAATAAATGCATATCTGGGGAAGTGCTATGTACATCTCTTGAGCTTTTCTCTCTCTCTTTGCTTTACGGCTGAAGATGAATTTTCTCATGCATTTAAATTATACAGTGCTTCATTAAAACAAGGGCTCTCATTCAGCCTTTTCTACCAGGAAATAAGCTTCATGAGCAGCCATTAAAATTCATTTAAACATGTACGACGAACTCTCCGGAGAGTCGCATGCTAGTAGCATAAAATATGACCGTGACGTGTTTGACTTTTGTTGGGAAATGAGGGAATAAGCGCTAACACTTAGCCTGAAGTTTATTTGACAAGGCTGTCACTCCAAAGGGAGCGCCTGGACTGGGCCGTAAACACACTTCACCTGGAGTTTAAACAATGTCCAAGTTTTAACACTTCATTTTTATGCGAGAACAAGCCTTCCTTTTATTCCCTTTATTGTGTCAGTAAAACAGCAGGGAGAGGTTTATTTTGAAAAGCTAAAGTAGGAACAGACTCTGACCTACGGCTTTCTGTTTGGTTTAGATTCAGTAAGGTGGCAGCGGTGGTATCAGAGTGGGCTCCGAGGCCATCGGCAGTGCATCGCAATGTCGGTGGGAAAATGCAGAGTGGGAAGTGAGAAGTGATGAGGGTCACGGCGAGGTCGTGACACGAGGAGCGGGCCTGATTGAGTGAGAGGACCCCCGGGGGCTTTCTGCTCATGCATGAACCTCCTCAACCAAACAAAATATTTCATCTGAGCGCCTCTGTTCCAAAACACATACATATATCCAATATGCGGACTTCTAAACAAGTCGTATCAGTCAACACGTCGGCAATGTTCAGTGGGAGTGTGTGAAAAGTGTTTTCATCCTGAAAGCCAAGACTTCTGAAAACCGAGGAAAAATACACTCGAAAAACACACGAGAGTGATTTAAAGGAGGCGCAGCGAAAGGTTAGAAAGTTAGAAACAGACACAAGTATCGCTGTAACGTTCGGGTTTTTCCCGCTTGTTAACTGCACGGCTCTGAAGATGCTGCTTTCTGTCTTCCTGTCACGTTCCACATTTATTATCCTCAGATGTTCCTAAAAGAAAAAGGTGCTCTTTGACTTTCTTTAAGCATCTTTTAGCAAAACTAATAGATGGGGCTCAGGCCCAGATCAGATCAGAAGACGTGCGATTTAAAAGCACTTTGGTGACTTGCTGGCTTATCTACCTCCTTCATCAGGCCAAAATATGATCTTCAGTTCTTAAAATCTTCAGTGTTTTAATTTTCAGACTTTGGAGCTTTACTAAGGCTGAAAAATCCCCCCCCCCCCCCCCCAATCCCCAAATGAAGTGAATCTCTGGAACTTTTATTTTCTGAACGTCAAAATAAACCCTCCCAATTTTATTGATCCCATATTTGGGAAATTCTTTTGTTACATCAGTTGAAAGACTAAAACTAAGAATATGAAAGAGTGCAGGCCGGGTGGAGTGGGTGGAGATGAGTGTCAGCGGTGATTTGTGACAGAAGGATAGCAGCAAAAATGAAAGGGAAGGTTTACATGATGGTAATGAGAGCTGCTGTGATGTGTGGTTTGACAAAAAGACAGGAGGCTGAGCTGAAGATGCTGAAACGTCCACTGGAAGTGACCCGGATGGGCAGGATTAGAAATGAATGTATCAGACAAGCAGTCGATCTGCTGCGGCAGCACCTGAAGGGAGCAGCCAATAGAAGAGGAGGGAGGTAAATTTTAAAATATAAAAAGCAAAATGAAATAGTTCAAAACCAGCTAAGCAAAACTGAATTTTAATGCTCAATCAAATGTTATAATTAAAGCTGTCAGATATCTGCAGCGTTTTATGTAATGCGAGACGAAATAATGTGTTACAGTAATCAGATTAGCTTCGTTACAATTATGTTGTTACAAATGCTCAAAAACATGAACGCTTTGAAGTCTCTGTGGGTGGTTTGTTGGCTCTGTGTTAAAAGTGTCCTCATTAGAATGTGTTTATACTCGGGCCATGTTACAGACTAATGCAAAAGGAATGCAACAAAGTAGCGGAACAAAATGCTTTAACCAGGAAGTATTAAGTAACAATTTATTACTCTTTTATAAAGTAACACATACGGTACTGTGTAGTACATTGCTCTGTTTGAGTAATGACCCCCCCAACACTGGACGTGTATTTGTGAATATATGATACAAAATGTCCTGTTTTGTCCAGAGTACTGCATTCAGATCCAGTCACTTGTACTTTGAATGAAGCCCACCTCTGATAAGGCTTTCATTTAAACTCAAAGAAATTTTGTAGCTACAATATTTTATCATCTATCTGCCCACCTTTGTTTTACAGCACACTGTGTTGCACCCTCCTTCCACCAAACTGAAGTAGAGAAGCAACAGTTTCTGCTGCCGTCCTTAAATTGTGTCTATTCTGCTCCATTTTTTTCACTCTATCAGAGTAGCTTTAAATACAGTTTAAAACGACCCTCAGTTACCTTATATGGGCCACTGTCTGAAACCAGCGATTTTAATTTAGTGTTCCTTAAACCCTTCCCTTAAAGCCAGCCTTCTTCTCATTGGCTGCCCCTCACAAATAAAAAGCTTTAAACAGCAGGTGGGCGGGATTTCTTTCCTCAACAGTAAAAAAAATGGAGGTTTCAGAGCAGCATATACTCTGAGCGTGCACATGTGTTGACCTCATTATTTGAAACTTCCGTGTTTAATATGAGAATCCACTGTTGTGACAGTAAATATGGAAGAAAATAGAGGAAAACACAATCGGTCCACTCTAAGTCTGGTGGCCTATTTTTGTGTTCAAAGAAAGACATCATGGAGGGAATGTCTGAAAGTCATTAGTCTGTCTCTCCTCTGGTGCACAGCTATTGTCCATTTGAACTGATCCTGCTCCTCTCAGTGTGGCTCCACATCAAATACACAACCTTCCCTTTTGTCTAGATGTGAGCGAGCGCTCTGATGTCCTCTTCCCCATAAATGTTATTCCTGCTCTCTTCAGATTTCCCCGGCAGTATCCGTGTCACCTCTTCCCGCCGAGAACTAACTCAAAACACGTTTGGCTGTGATTCAGCGTGCCACGCCGGACCGATATTTGTTCGTTAAACAGAGCGTTCGTTTTGGCTGGGAGGCTCTCGGCGGTTTCTTCGTGGGATCGGGTATCGGTCATCCTGTGAGCGTGGTGCAGAGTCTCCGGGTCGCCACAAGTGAAGAATTCCTGAGAGGAAAATAACGTGTCGGTGTCAATGCCAGTCAGTTGTGTCAGCTGATGAAAAAGCATGTTTCCAGTTAAGTCTAGACATAAACAGTGATTCAAAGCTTACAAACAGTCTGACAATGATGATTAAAAAGGGATGAGAAAATACTGCGCACTTAATATAGGAACCTCCCTCTCACCGAGGCTGGGGGTCTCAGAATCGTATCCTTTATTATTTCTGCAGAATGTGCTGATGTTGCTCTCCCAGACTGAGGGTTACACCCCCTAAAGCTTGCTCTTATTAACGCTGCGACCATTGTGAGCGTTACCTTCCATGCTTATTTCAGAGAGGCTGCAGAAAACCCTTATGTTTTGGAGTCTGGTTACATTTTTAAAAGCACAATATAGCCACGTGCTAAATGCTTTGTGCTTGATTCCGTTAAATTTGACTTCTTGGCATGCAAAAATAACAGCTGAGAATCTGGGAACAATCTTCTTATGACTGTATATAAATAATAAACTTATGCCCCTTTCAGACGCTCATTCCTTTCCATTAATCAGAAGACATCTGAATGTGTCGGCTTCGTGTCTGGTTGAGCTCAATGGTCACTTTTTCACAAAGTTTGCAGCAGCAGCCTTAGTGGGTCTGACCTGTCAAGATGACACAGGTGTGAATTACGTGCCCTTGCTTTAAAAATCAGGCATGTTCAAGATCTCATGTGTAAACAGCTCAGTTTTGCAGTAAGCTTGAAATAACTACCCATAATGCATTTTCACTGGTCCCAGTCCAGAAGAGAGATCTTTGTAGGATCCTGTGTGAGAGGGGCAGGTGCAGCTGATGCAGCACAAACATTTAAAAATGCTAAAGCCAGCCTTATCAAGTCAAGCTTGTTGCCACCAGTGGAACAAGTCTTTTGCATGTACACTATATGAACTAAAAGTACTGGGCCAACTACACATTCCACCTGCAGGAGCTGCTCGGCCACGGAAAGATGCCAGGAAGCTCCCAGCACTCAGTTTCTGTGCTGCCGTTCACACCAGAGCAGGTTTGGAAGTCTGCAGTTAACTGCACACACTCAGCGCTCTGTGACGCCGCTCTTTAACTTTGCATGGGCTGACACTTCATAGCTGTGGTTCCTAAATGCTTCCACTTTGCAATAATCCCACTTAGAGTTGATTGTGGAATATCAGGAGGGGACGAAATGTCATGAACTGCATTGTTGCAAAGGTGGTGTCCTATTACAGGGAATTCAGTGAGCTCTTTAGAATGACCCATTCTTTCACAAATGTTTGCAAAGGCAGCATGCGCGGCTGGGCGCTTGATTTTATGCACCTGTGACAACACCTTTGGACCCAAACGCAGGAGGCACGAGACAAAACTAAAGTTTGAAGTAGCTTTATTGCTGAAATCTTCTCACAGGATTCAAAACTCAACCAAGGCTGTACTAAAGACAAAACAACAAGCCTAGGAGAGAAAGGGAGAAACACTAAAGAGGGGAACACAGACGATGACGCAACAATGACCAGAACAAAACTGAGGGCTTAAATACACACAAGGTAATGGGAGGGTGGAACCAGCAGGGAGCAACAGGTGAACCAAATTAAACTAACACAAAGAAAGCAAAACCAAACACAAAGCACAGGGAACACGAGACCGTCAAAATAAGACAGGAAGTGACCAACCGTGGCGCACACGCAAACCTGACATAAGGGAGGCTGGCACAAAGAGGGAATCTAAACGTGACTAAATAGAAACCTAAATACAGCACAGGGAAACACCAGGAAGTGAAACTAGACGCAAGACACAAGACAAGGGGCTAAGACACGAGAAACAAAGACAGGAACACCGACAGACCAGGAGGACATGGGGAAACTGGAAAACTAGAATGAAATACAATAACTAAAACTGAGAGGCTAAACTGTAAGAAAAACTAATAAACACAACCAGAGATGTACCAAAAAACAGAACCTCATAGAACAAACACAAACACCAGGCAAACGGCCCAGAACCATGACACCTGTCCGCTGTTCCCACCTGTGCATACATGCGAACAGTCTTATTTCCCCCGCTCTGAACTCCCCATCTCACCGCCGCATGCAGAGTTTTGGTTTCCTTAAGCTGGATAATTTGAATCCTCCTGCTTTTGATTTCTCTCCACTTTGCAAATTAAAGTCATTTTAGCTTTTCCCACGAGCCAGCCGGCCTCTTTTATGTCGAGTTCATTTTCTGAGCAGGAATAACATTTACAAAAAAAAAAAAAAAGTCACAGGTGAAAGCAGCTATGGCTGAAATATTGTGTTTTTATTCCACACGAAAAACATTTAATCTCACATTTCCCATATTCCACCTTGATGTTGTTTCACCCTCTTCCTGCTCCCACCTCCACTTTTTACTGCAAGCTTTTTGCTATGACTCAAACCCAAGCTAATATACGCTGCTGGTTAGTCTCTGGATGATTTGACACACAAAGAGGTGAGTGTATGAAAATGAATGCATCAATAAACGAATGTTAGTGAACAGTGGCTTCTCATAACATCCTCCCGAAGATGACAGGTAATGAGTTTAGAATCAAATCAGGTGTAAATGCTGATATCATTACAGTGGCTGTAATGACTCGGTAATCACCGCCATCGCAGTCGTTACGGGGACTGAAATGAAATTGTAAGTGAGCGATGGAAGTCGATGCCAAGAAACGGAAAATTGGAAAATGCTTTGTATCGACACATCGAATAGGATTTAATCTTCATTCAGAGGAAGCGTTACATGCTGTGTTGTCTCTTAACATTAACTGTGTCATCGCTGCTGCTGCTGCTGCTGCATAATGAAGATTTATAGAATAACTGGCGAGCATCAAAATTAGCCTCTGATTATGATCACTGCTATATTGAGAGATTACAAATGACACACAACTGTAAGGCAGCAACCACCAGCATTTGAGTGGCCTCGGATGAAGGACAGAGGAAAGGACGGTGCGTGAACGCAGGCCGTGTGAAGGGGGAGAGGACCCACAAGCAGGATGCAGGAGTAGGCAGCTGTAAATGAGATAAGAGTGAGCCTTTATTTTAGCAGCAAAACATGGAGAACAAAATAAACCAAGGAAATCTATGCTGGAAAACGTAAACTAAGCAGTACTGGAGAACATGCGACAACACAACAACAAGATTCTGACCAGGGCAAAACGGAGAGGATAAATACACAGAGGGAATGAGGGGTGAGTGGAGACAGCTGGGGCAAACAGGTGAACAGAACGACACTAACGAGACTCAGGGAAGTAAATCAAAACACAAAGCACAAGAGACAGGGGATGTCAAAATAAAACAGGAAGTGAGGAGACGGATAAAAAAAAATGCAAACTTGACACCACATAAAGAGGACGCAGACAAGGCACAACACCGGGAGACAGACACTGAAATATAACAAAAGAAACTCCACACAGTGGGGAAACACTTCGGGACGGAGCGCAGGGAGAACTAAGGTGGAAAGCAGTGGAACTAACAAGGAATACATAAAGAGAACACATGAAAGAATGTAACAAAACAGTAACAATAAAGGTAACATAACTACAAAAGACCATAAACTAAGAAACAAGGGGTCGCAGACCCAGGACAGCGTCACATGTGGACAGCCGGGCAGGACCCGTGTCACCGGGTAGCCCTTTGTTGTCTGGCTGAGAAAACTGAGTCGCAGTTTCTTAGTTGATTCATACAGGAGTGTAAACACTGAATCTTTTCCAAGAACACCAACAGAAAAGAAAAATTTGAATCACGAAGAGGCGACTCTGCGACTCTCCAGTTTGTGTTTATATCCTCAATCGCGAACCCTCATTAACAGAATGATGAGCAGCTTTAAAAACATCCACTCACAGCCCTGGTCTGAAAGACTAAGAAAAGTTGGTCGAACAACACTGAAGTTCAAACTTTAAGTTTTGAATGTTTAGTTTGTCTTGCAGGTTGTCAAACCGCACTGAATATGTGTGTGCTGCTGAGATGAGAAATCTTTTCTCCTCCAGAAATACTTTACATACCACACAGTCTCCTCTGCTCGGCAGCTCCAGCCGTTCTTCCTAATGTAGGTGTTATCTCAATGAAGATTTGAACCTTTTGCCCGCCTCTTACTTCCTTATAAATATTGCATAAGTAGCTGCCATTATCTGGGCTTTGTAGCTTTGACCCTGCAGTCTTGAATTTCAGATAGTTCAAGTTTTATTCACTGAATCTTTCTCTTGGAGTTGTGGTGTGCGAGGGCATACTGTACAGTCTGATTGTTAGCAAACTCTTTTAAA
>JAVDPK010000003.1:490255-509809 GCA_034780415.1 Cichlasoma orientale
GCGGAAATGTTTCCCACTTTCCAGAATTGTCTTAATTCTCTAAAGGTTTCACTTTAGAAATTTAACAACGACAAAATATTCGAAACTATATTTATATATATATAAAACAACAACAAACGCTTATATTCTAAAGGTTTCACTTTAGAAAATGGCTAAATTAAGTTAACACTATGAGAATTTGTTAGATTAAACCTATAAATATTTTTACTATGTAGCCTGTACTGAAGACAAATGTTTAAAAATTAAGATTTGACTGAATATGTTCTGATCTTTTTGACGCAATGCTGGAAACAGTGTTAACATTATTGGAAGCTGTAAGTGGAAAATGCTCAATAAAACAAAAAAAAGATGAATTTTGTGTTGTGTTTTCACTCTCACTCTTTTTTGTGCTTGTTTTGGGTGTTAAGGGGGAGGAGAGAGTAGCGGGTCAGAGAGAAGGGATGAAACTAACACAGGTTTTAGAGCGCTGCAGCCTGCCATCTGAGGGAGGGGGGAAACACAGTCCCTCCTCCTCCACACTTCATCTGCATGTGTATGGCGCGGAGCACAATAGCGGGGCTCCCAGCCTGTCAGCTCCAGCGGTCCGAACAGAGCGCCTATTGTCTACCCTGCAGATGTCTCCCCTGGCCACGCCGCGCCATCTGCCGCTTCCTGCAGGTTGGGGTCGGGCAGGACAGGGAGGGGTCGGAAGGGTTAGTCAGTGTAGTGCCGGAGGGGGCTGGGTGGGTCTGGCTGGTTTGGGCCGGTTTTGAGGTCGGGGTGGGTGTGCGGGGTCCTGACTATCATATGCTGTTCTGCCAGCTGCTGTCGGGACTATTATTTACTGGCAGGCACTTGGTGAAACTTTGGTAAACACGCCACAAAGACAGCAGATCAGCTGTGTTTGGGTGCAGCAGCAGAGCCACCTGCTCTGCCTTTACAATGAAATCTGCATCACGCATCAGTCCTTTTATACTTTATTCAGATTTTCATAAATAGGCCTTTGTGAGAAGAAAAGCCTATTTAAGTTTTCCCTCTCATTTAATGTATGGAGCAGTGTAATTTGGCACAAGTCCCATTCATTCTTTTTTTTAAAAAGTATTTTAAAGTTGTATCAGTTTGTGTAATGAAAATGTATATATGTATGTATGTATGTAACTATCCAATGCAGTTTTGTTGTTTTATATTGTCTGCTGGAACTTATAAAGAACATTTTATAAATCTGATGAGTCTCAACAACAATTACTGATACATCACCTCATCAAGTGTGTAAACATCTGTAAAAAGAAATGATTAATGAAAAAGCACGCTCCTTAATCGCACACTACCTTTGTTTAATTTCATGAGGCACTTCCACATTCATCTCAGGCTATCTTAGAGAGTTGCATTGGGAAGAAATTTATCAAAAGCTACAAACTGTAAAAACTACAAGTCACTGTTTGTTGCAAGTTGGTATAAAAGCAGTCTGTATAAAAGCAGTGCTCTATTATGAAAGCACACAGAACTTGGAGGTGTGCCTGAGCCCTCTGTAGGCCCGGAGTCCCTCCCTCTTGGGGTCCCTCATCATCCCTCGGACCACTGGGGGAGAGTCGCAGCCCCTCTTCTTTTCGGCCTGGTGCAGCAGGATGCGGTAGACCCCAGTGACGGGGCTGCGGCTGTCTTTCAGCGGATTGTTCTGTAGGTGCTCTGCGGTAAAGCCGAGCTTCTCCAGCGAGCTTCTGATCTCCTCCACTTCCTCCTCTAGGCTGCTGCTCTCCAAGTCCATCAGGCTCCTCAGGGTGTTTGTTGATTCACAAGGCAGAAAAGACCAGGGAAACTCTACAGGTAAGAGCCAATCACAGCCCAGCATCTGGTCGATGGCGTATCGCTCGCTGGGGTCTGGCTTCAAGATGCCCTTTATGAGCCTCTGACAGGGGCCCGGCACCCAGGGGGGGACAGCGTAATTGCATTCAATGATGCAGCGCCGCAGCTTGCCCATGGTTTCGGCACGGAATGGCATAGAGCCGGTCACCATGAAGAAAAGCACGACTCCCATGGCCCACACATCTACCGGAGGCCCGAGGTAGCACTCATCCCTGAAGAGCTCCGGGGCGGCGTAGGGCGGCGAGCCGCAGAAGGTGTCCAGGGCGATGTTGCGGTTTGACACCTGCGTGCTGAATCCAAAGTCGGCCACCTTCACGCAGCTGTCGGTGGTGAACAGGACGTTCTCTGCTTTCAGGTCCCGGTGGATGATGTTGATGCTGTGCTGCAGAGCAAAACATAAAGGGAACGTTGGTGTTTTTTTAATATTTAAACACACTAAAATGAATCATGAAGCTCATAAAAACTCAACAGAAACAAGTAAGAAACATTTTTATTTTCAATACTTTGGAGAAAAAAAAATCCCTCCCTGCCGGGTCACCCCTGTGTCACCAGAAGTGAACATAAGTTATTAAGCCTTAATGTTTGAATGCTTTCTTAATCACAGTGTATTCCTGCATTGTCATGACAGTGTACATGACCAATGTCTATTTAAACACATCAACTCTCCTTCTTTGTAATTGGTCACAAACAATAAAAAAACGAAACACTTTTATCGATGCACCAAGGTGTCAGAGACTGTCAGTACTGTAGATGCAGCTGGGCTATCAGTATGAGCCTATGATATCCTTCCTGAGTAAATACACGTACGGCATGGCTGAAAAAATCCTACGTGACTTCTTTCTTATCACTTGACCTCTGATTTAACTCGTCTCAGATTTTTAGCAGATGCACTTGTGGTATCAATCTGAAAATCTTACGTCGCCTCATTCTCGAGTTATCGTGTTTACAAAGTTGGGTGTCCGCAGCGCCCGCCCGCCTGCCTGGTGGGGTGACGACAGTACGGTAAAAATGAAAATGAATTAAATGACAGTTAAAAACATATAAAGCTCTGCGTCAGAGGTAGATTAGCCTCTTAGCTGCTCTTTTAGCTGCCAGCTTCCTAGTAAATGTGAGCGTAGTGCAGGTTATAATCTGGTTTATTCACAGTGAGCCAGCAGCTGTCATGTGTCCGGCCTCTTGCACGCTCTACCCAGGTAGCTCCTTCACCTTTAAACCAGAGTACCGCCAGTGGTGAGAATCCATCTGAAGGAGATGATCTCTTTTTGTGTGTGTCACGTGTGAGAAACGGCAATTCAGGGAGTTCATGTGTGAAAATGGCTCTAAAGGCCTGTTGCTACTTTCTTCCTCGGTAGTTGCAGTCACCTTAAAAAGGTGGTGCCTGCATTTTAAGAGACCCCACCACTGTCAAATCGCTTCTGCCACACACTGTTCTAAGATTAGAACAGGAGAGAATTGATGGCATATAACCCTGAGGATGACATAACTAGGCTGCATGATGGGAAACACAAACAGCATCTCAGAAAAGTTCCAACATCACTGACCATGTATTTGATGGCAGAGAGGATCTGGGCGAAAGCGATCTTGCTGTCACTGTCTGATAGTTTTCCTTCGTTGCAGATCCTGCTGTGGAGGTCCCCTCCTCCTGCGTACTCCAGCACCAGGTGGAGGCGTCTCGGCGTCTCCACGACCTCGTACAGACGGACCACGTTGGGGTGCTGCATGGCCTCCATGCTGCTGATCTCCCTGGAGAGAAGACGCTGGGCTTCAGCATCCAGCTTCGTCTTATCCAGGATCTTCAGAGCCACTTTGTCTATGGAGGATTGGATGGAGAGATCGTGTCACGGTAAAATAACTCCAAAGGACTCGTCTGTGACATCAGAAGCTCAAATTTACACTGAAACGATTAGTACAGTGACTCCAAGCACTCTGGAGGGTACTTTTGCAGTACCTTTAGTTACATGGAAAGACTGATTCAACTAAAGACGTGTCAGTGAGAAGAATGCTTAATTAAATTCATAGCATAGAAAAAGATGATGTGAATTATTAAGTAATGATCCAAAAGTTAATAAATCCCAATAGTTGAAACTGTTTAGCTTATAACAGGGTTGGAATTATCTTGTCAATCAGTGATTACTCATTAAATATTAAAAGCACTAACAGGAGTAAATAAAATATTAAATAAATAAGCTAAACATTACAGATAAATAATTAATAATAGCTAACCATGCTTGAGAAATGGATAGCTGAATGTAGTCCAGAAACAGCTGAAGTAGCTTGAAGAAATTTAAAATGACTATAAATAGTTCAAATGTATTGAAAAATATCTAAAAAAAGGTAAAACGTATCATTCACGAGAATAAATAAACAGAATAAACTGACTGAAAGTTTTGAAATGTTTGCAAATAACCGCGTCTGAATTATAAATGCAGAGCGATTCAGTCTCAGTCAGTCTGCAGCAATGAGCACAACTCATCTGCAACATCTTCGCAGCAGGGGACTCATCAACTGATTGCCAACTGGCTGTGTTCTGGCTGTATTCTGGTTGTATTCCTATATAAAAAAGTTTCAGCGTCCAGAATTTCTGTTTCAAATCTACAAAGTTCTCTCTAATTCATGCAAATTTCTGTTTAATGTGAATTAGCGATTTTTACCAATTTATCAAAGTTAATTGCCGTATTCTCACTGTTTTAAATAGTGCGACTGTAGCATTTTTGAAGATAAACTCTATAATATTCTGTTTGTAGATAAGCTATCTCAAGCTATGTGAATCTGTAATTGGGTGTTTTCAGAATTTTACAGTATAATTTCCTAAACGTAACTATTAAAAGTAGCAGTACGATAAGAAGGCTGCAGCCTTATTGTGGGCCAGATTTCTGCCACCTGTCCTGAAACCACACCTGGAATCAGGCTGCAGCTGTTTGCTGCTGTGCATTTGTTCTTTCTAAGTATTTCATTAAGTAATTTCTCTTTCTTACTGTGCCACTAATCAGGATCTATGTAGTATGTGCACATATATTGTGTGAGGAAGTGTAGCCAGTCTGGTGCATTAGACTGTCCAATTGATGGTCATTAATGAATTAAATAAAGCAAGCTTTATAGATTTGATTTCTCAGGCCTGTGTAAGCTGTGTTTGGCTCTCGGGCCTGTTCAGAACTTTAGCAGCATCAGATGTGTGCAGTCTTTAAATGATTTCTTGTGTTGTTATCAAATGGCTGCAACTAGTTTAATCTTGTATAGCCGCGCTCTGTTCAACCTCTTCTTTGAATCACAGACAAAGGTAAAGAAAACAGGTAAAACTGAAGTTCAGCGGAAAGATTCAGCACGTCCAACTACCTCTGGTCAGAGCATGGAAAGCCAGTTTGACCCTGGAGAAGGTCCCGTGGCCGATCTCTCCGCGGACCTTGTAGAATCCAACCCTGCGCCCTATGATCAGCTCCTTCATGGTCTTCTCATCCTTGCACATATCTCTGGTGAGCTTTTCCAAGGGGGTGAGGTTGTCTGGCTCCTCATCCTCTGCCCCAGCTTCGGAGCTGTCCGTCAGGCTGTAGCAGCTGTGGCGGAGCCTGGTGCTTGGCACCTGGTACTGGCCTCCGGGCATTTCTGCAGCAGGCTGGGGGTAATGGGTAGGCCATTAACAGGTCATCATATGTCAGTAATATGTGTGTGTACAGATAAGATTAAGATTAAACACGTATTTTTCATTAAAGCCACATCACTCAATTTTAGTAGTAAAGTGAACATTAAAAATTTAAATTCTACACATTTTATTGCTGTTTTACTAGAAACATATAACCGTGAGATAGCTGCAATAAAACCAAACACACACACACACACAGATAACGAAAATAAAAAGTTTTCTTACCACGTCTCTGCATCAAACGATGCCTTCAGAGCCCATTGTAAATTCTATTAAAAACCTTTTATTTTGGCACAACAGGACCTTGAAACATTTCTTCACAGGAACGCCGTCATCGCCTCCTTCTCAGTCCTCTCAATCAGACGGCCGCACACTGATGGCCAAGCACATGCAAGGCAGCGTGGTAGGGGTTGCGTCTCAGCGATTAGTCAAAGGTTCAGTTGGCGAGCGCCGCACCCTTCACCTCTGCTTATCTTCATCCCCTCTTCATGTCTAATGAACGAAAGCTTAAGATGATGTCATGTCCTCTAATCCTGTTTGATTTGAGTCTGTCCCAGTCCTCACACACAACCAACATCAGTTCACGCAGCAAAACAAGAGGCCCAAAACATAAAACAGATGACAGAAGCGCACAAATAAATCGCTTCTACAGTTAATGTGACCAGAATGCAGAATTCAGGTCCAACATAGTACACCTGTGCAACTGAAATCCCCGTGCTATCTAGGTAAGGTTGATCTCTTGGCTTTCGTGAAGATGGAACGTTATGCAATGGCATTAGCAAATGTTCCCATAGAGATTACCTCTCTGTCCACTTTGGACACTGACAGAACCAAACAGGTAAGGAGATTAGAGAGGTCAGCACCTCAGCAGGCATGAGCATGTCCATTCAGGTGTGTCATCGCTGTGTGGAGGGACAGCAGTCCGAATGCATCAAGCAATTTACAAGATCATAATTAAATCTGCTTTTATATGGCAGAGGTGCAGTTCCTGATCAACACCTGGGTTCTCCAAGTGTACATAAAACTATTTTTTAAGAATGAAGAACACACAGTTACACAGTTTGTTAGTTAGTGTGCGTAACATCTGCAGGGAAGTGGATTTTGCCTCTGTTGGACAGAGCTGGGCGACCTTTCACCTCTTTCTAGTGTTTGTGCAAAGCTCGAAATGCAGTTCGATATGAAGCATAGCGACCAGGTAAACATGGACGCCGCCACAGGTGACATCACCTATTGTTTGTGAGTGTTATGCATGCCTGAGTTCCCATTTTGACTGTCACTATTTTTATATGTTGAAACCAGATGTCACTTTGTAGCAAGTTGTCATCAGTACCACAGTAAAGTTAAAACTCTGTCATCACTTGTGTCACATATGTTCTTCAATTACCTGCAGCACGGCCAGCAGATAAAAAGCCCCCCCGGCGTACTTACTCTACAATCGGCTTACTTAGCAGACAAATCGACAGATTTTGAGGAGTGGACATATGAACTTTTATTTTTACCGTGCCAAAGAACAGAAATGTGACAGTAAGAGTCAAACTGCACACAGGCCAAAAACAACTGTTTCCAAAGGCTAACAAAAAATCAAATAATCACAGAATGATCTTAAAGCTGAGTGGATGCCAACTCCAGCCAACCAGCAACAGGTACCAGAAGCTGCTCTGAGCAGACAGGCTTGCAGCATTGTAGCCTCCATTTCTGCCTGTACCTGTTTCCGCAGGTAAATCACTGTGGCCATCACTGTGACATGGCTTTGTGTTAATACTTCATGCTTTCTTTTTTAAACTATTTTTGAGTCATGACCCCAACACTGGTAACAATGTAGCCACATCCCAAAGTATAACATTCTTTATAATACATTTTATTCTACAAAGGGCCATATTTATAAAACAAGACCTGAAACTGGGGGCCAAGAGCATGAACCCATCAGAAAAGTGGGTCACTGATTAAGAGGGGATTAAGGCTGTTTTCTCACTTCTGTACAGCTTTTTGCAACCAGAAGAGCTGCGCCCTATTGGTCATTGGATCAGCTGTAGTTTTTTTTTTTTACCATCTTCTCATACAGCCGATGATACGGACAAAATGTCTTCCAGCTGCTGGCAAGACGTGCTGTTACTTAAAAAAGAACCCAGTATTGCTAAGATAGCATATTTTAAATATGCAAATGTTGACTTTAGTCAATTAATAGTGCCCAGAACCAAAAACCATTAAGAGAATTGCTGAATGACTGCATCTGTGTAAATATTTCCGATGAACACAAACAGAGGGATAAGGAACTGCAGGTTTGAATTACAAGAACCTGGAAATAAGATGCAAGGGGAATAAATAGTAATGATTTTTTTTTTTCTGAATGAAAACAGATGAACAGATTTAATTCCTTGAATCAGCCATCCAGCCAGTTCATTCACAACTGCACTGCTCCTTCACGTCCCCTCCCTCTCTCCCTCCATCCTTCCCTGCAGGAGGCTAATTGGATTAAATCCTTAGGCAGGAATACAGCTACACAGTGTGCACGCTGGTCACCTGTGAGCAGGGCAACGAACATGCAAATCTAGTCTAGTGACACTGCAAACACAATCTCCTGTTAAAGAGGCACGATTTGAACATTTCAGAACACTCGTTGGGATTCATGCATCTAAACAGGCGGGTCAGCAGCTCGTTAGCATCTAAACAAACTAAATCTTTCCTCTCTTTAGACGGCTGGCCTGGATGCTGCCGGCACGCTGATTCTCTTCCAGCTCTTTGATTCTCTGACGCAGAGCAAAAATCTCCTTGTTCTTCTCCTCCTGGAAAAACTGCAGCTTCTGAGAACAACACAAGACGTACAGCACATTTCTTAAAACACAAAATCACTGCCGGCCTATGAAACACTCCCTATAAATACTAGCTTCTGTTTGTTTATTTATATTTCATGATTTTTTTTTTTAATTATTCTTTTTTCTTGGATCATTTAATGTCTAAAGTTTAAGAAAATAGGATGGTCATCTCTAGGGTTTACAGAAAACGGTCTAAAAGAAGAGAAAATATCCATGAAAACGCCTCATTTCTGCCAGAGGTCTGATTGGGACGTTCAGACTGCTTCAAGCAGATATGAAGACAACAGTAATTCGGTGGATGGAAGAAGGTCACAGCAGGCGGCACTCCTGTCATCTAAGAACAGGAAACTGAGGCTACAATTCACAGGGGCTCACCAAAATTGAGCAGCAGAAGACAATTTAGGCCCCTTAGTACCAACTGAGCATTGTTAATAACACCGCAGAGTATTGTTGCTGAGTGTGTCCATCCCTTTATGACCACAGTGTACCCATACAGGTGCTTCAAGCAGGATAATGTGGCAGCTCAATTTATGCTTCACAAAAATATCCAGTTGGTATTTTGTGGACACTGCCTTGCTGAACAAAATATCTAAATCTAAACTTTTATTTCCCACAGAGTTTATTTTCTGCAATAATACAAAATCCCCACGGATGAACCCCTCTGGCTTTTCGTCCTGGGATCTAGAAACACAGACGTGACTCTGGGCAAAGACATGCTGAAAGTTCACAACTCTCTCTGAAATTATTTGGTTTTATAAGTAGACAAACTCAAAGGTAAATAATGGAAGAAATGAGCACAGTCCACACACAAATACACACACAAGTTATCAGTGGTCAAATCAGAGTAATTAGTGCTCTGAGTGGTCAAATAAGAACAGAAAAGCAATGCATGCAGGTACGCAGACTTGCCATTTAAGGTGGAAATGATGTCTGTCAAAGCTTTACTGAAGCTGACAAGCTGAAAGAGCGTAACGAGAAGTAATCTGATTACTTAAAACAAGGGGACTAACAAGATGAGACTTCTGGGTCAGACCTAATGGACTTAGGTCATGAGTCACACAGATGAAGTCACACCAAGACCCCGAGTTACAGACTGACAACTGCATTTCATTTTGTATATCTGAGTTTAAAAAAAGGGGGTGTAACGGGTTCTGCGTGGGCTGCTTACCCTCTTGAAAACACTCTGAGGAAGAAGGCTGGGGCCACGTTGCTGCTGATGCAGCTGCTGTTGGCTCCCCTGAGTTGAACTCTGAACTCTGGCTAACTTTGCACCAAACTGCAAAAAAAAAAAAACACAAAGAGGAAAAGGAATGAGCTTAAAGCTGAAACTAGCCCCTCAAAAACCAAAACAAAGTTCATCTTGATTTTAAAAAATTTGGGCTTCTGCTCACGTTTCTTGAATGAAACACTCGTGTGAGCCAATAATGTTATTCATTATTCCAAACTTAACATCATAATAAGCAGTGCAACATAATTTAAACATCTATACTTGTTAAGCAAAGAGTTTAAATCAAGAAACGATGGCAGATGTTTACGTTAATCAAACAAAGTATGAGTTAAAGTTTAAATTATATCATTTAATTTACCTCCATCTGTAACTTCAGGAGCTCGCTCTGCCTCTCCCTTTCCTGATCTTTTAGCTTCTTCTTCATGTCCTCCAGATCCAGATCCTTTTCCTCCAGCAGCTTCTCACATTTGGCATCGTGAGCTTCCACTGAATAAAATAAACCACCTTTCTGCTCATTCTGGCTGAAATCAAGCTTGTCAAGCTGGCATTTGCAGGAAAAAACTGAGCTGAGGTAAAAATATATTACATAAAACTTCCGTACATATCTCGTTTGCTGTCTGTGTCTTGCAATAGGACTCAAGAGCCATAAGTTATGTAAATAATGTGTCAGTTTTCCCTGAAACATTGCACAGCATCACCCCCTCATGCACTCAGACATTATTCCCATTATTCAGATAAGAGCTCAAAGCTGTCCACTTGTGAGATAATGTATGAGGGATTTGTTCCTCTGTAGCGAGAACCATAAAAAGCAATCAATCAACAAAGAAAGAACATTTTAAAATGGGAAATAATAGCTTAAGTTTATGCTGCACCACTCTTTTTTTTAGCATCAACAAAAATATAAATACAGATTTCCTGCAAAACAGAGCAAACTCTAAGTTTAATGTCTTGAATAATTTCTGCAGATCTTCCTCTCAGCTCAAATACAATCTGCTGCTCAGAATAGTTCGTTTGTGGCCCAAATGAGAGGTCGAAGCAAACTGTTTGCAGATTTCATTAAAGCTGCGCTGAAATGTTTAAATGCACTTCATTCAAGATAAACAAACTATGGAAGGATGTTGCAAGCTGACATTACTTCTAAATGTCTCTGTGCAGGATCCCAGATGTTTGGAGCTCTTCTATCTACCTGTACTCCTACATTTGTTGTAGCCTGTGAGGGTGCAGCGGGTTCATTGGAACCCAGTCACCGTCTCAGTGCATCGAGTACTCTGTGAGGCCTTACATTGATTAAAACACTCCCTGCGGGCATCCTCCACCTCCCGCTGACACTGCTGTCTTAGATCCTCTAGCGCCCTCTTGTGTCTCTCGTCTTCTGCTCTCATCTCTCTGACCAGCTGCTGAACTTCAGCCTCTAGGACCTGATACCAACACAGGCAACACAGTGAAGCTGAAATTACTGCTGAGCAAAGTTTTAGCACTTTTTAAATCTTAGCAAGAAGACATTTGCCATGCTACCACAGGCCCACAGCCCGCAGGTGTTTTCTCTTGTGATGATTTCCTCCCAGCATGTTGAAACTGAGTTTGATTGACAGCTTCTTCACTTGCAGGTACTGAAAATCTGGTTTTAGGCTCTACATACCTCACAAACCCATAAATCTTGCTTCATAGTTATAGAGTTCAGGTCTAAACAACCAGAGTGAATACAGGAAATGCACTATATTGCCAAAAGCGTTCACTCACCAGTCACTTCCACGGCCACAGGTGTATAAAATCAAGCACCTAGGCATGCAGACTGCTTCCACAAACATTAGTGAAAGAATGGGTCGCTCTTCCTGCTTCTGTCCTTACCTCTGCTGTTTTCTCATTCAGCTCTTTCAGATCTGTTACATCATTCTTGAGTCTCTCGTTCTCCACTGAAACATGAATAACATGAAGTTGTAACTAGCGTCACAGTTTTTGCTTCTGTTTATTTTTTATGTTAAATGAGAATCCCCTATCAAATTTTATGGTTAAAAAAAAAAAAGAAAGTACACCCTCTTTATTATATTCTAAGGTTTTACATATAGGCCAAGAGCTACATCTCAGACTCTACAGACCTCATGGTAAATGTTGAAGTTCGTGACAGTACAATTAGAAAAAGACTGAACAAGTATGGCGTGTTTGGAAGAGTTGCCAGGAGAGCGTTTTGCAAGGTTGCAAACCACCACCACGATGCACGGCGTCACATTTGGTGAAAACCAAACACAGCATATCAGCACAAACACGTCATACCAGCTGTCAGCACGTTGGTGAGGGGTGATGATTTGGGCTTTCTTTGCAGCTACAGCATTGGGCACCTCGCAGTCTCTCTCTGTATACTAAAGTATTCTACAGTCAAAAATGATGCCACCTGTCTGACAGGTACAGCTTGGCCAAAACTGGATAATGAAACAGGACAATGAACCCAAGAACAGCAGCAAATCTACAACAGAATGGCTGAAAAAGAAAACACCACTGCAACGCTTGGGTCATTGCCAAGCGTTGCAATGGCCCAGTCGATTTCCAGACCACAACCTGATCTTAAGAGAGCTGTGCAAACACAAATACCAGAAAACCTCAATGAACTAAAGCAACGCTGTAAAGAAGAGGGGGCCAAAATTCCTTCCCAACGATGTGACAGACTGATGAACTCAAAGAGAAAATTACTTCAAGTTACTGCTGCTAAAAATACTTCTACAAACAAATGAATCATGGGATGTCCTTAGTTTTTCACACACTTTCTACATTTTGGCTTAGTTTTTGTTATATAAATAATGACATAATATAATATGTCATATGCTGTTCATCTCAGATTGTATCTACCTCATTTTAAGACCTAGTAAGGACTACATCTTTTTTAAAATTACATCCTGATATGTAAAACCTTAGGACTGATCGAGGGTACTTTACTGTGATTCTATGTGTGTTTGCCAGGATATTAGAGATACCTCTGAGGTTGCACTGCTCCTGCAGAGTCTGCTGCAGTGTGTTCACTGTGACAAGAAGGCTATCTTTTTCTGAAAGAGGTTCATAAAAACTCTGCGTTTAGGTTCCACATGCATTTATGTTAGCACAATATAAATGAATTTAATAAATTACAGAGGGTTTATTTAACCACATTTCTTTTGCTTTCTTTTGTTTTAGAAAGAGGATGAACTGAGGGGCTGCACAGAGGCCAGCATAAGTGGATAAGGTGATACAGTAGGGCCCAAGCAGAAAAAAAATGGGAATTTTCTACTAAATAATGTAAGATGCCATATGGACCCAGATATTACAAGCATTTTTTTTGTCTGGTTCTGATCATATTCCCCCAAAATATCCACCAACCTCCATCTGACAACTGTAGACAAAGTTAGGACTGTAATTTCTTGAACAGATAAAGGGAGACAGTCATGAATGCAAAAGCACCACCAGAGGGAGATGTTATTAAAGTGAACCTGAATATTAAAACTCACCCTCAATCAGACTCTTCTCCTTGGCCTGATGAAACTTCACCAGTCTGTTGGCATCCTCCAACATGATCTGCAGCATGCTGTTTTTGCCATTAACCTCTGTTATGTTCTGTTTAATAAAGGCCAGAAATAATACTTCAATCCACAATCACCCCACAGAGATGTATGCACATTTTATTATTAAGTAAAATAATAAATTAGAATAATCTATACTGAATACACATCACAGTACGTTCAAATCAAGGCTTGTTTATAGTTTAAACGCTCTTTATTTAGCAGGCTAAATGAAATAAAAACAAAAAATAAATAGCTAACACTAAACTACTTTTTTTAAAAAAACAAAAAAACAAAACACCATTTCATAGCCTATTGAAGCCCGTCTATAAATGTCTATAGATATTTCTCTTTAACATTAGTCTAATAAATGATAAGGCAAATGGCAGAAAATTAAGTTAGCCTAGCAATGAATTAGCTCACTAATAGGCTAACCTAAATTACCTGTTCTAGCTGACAAAACTTCTCCATAAATTTGTCAAGATTAAAGCAGTTTAACTTTGTCATCTTTTAAGTATGAGAAAGAGCGAGTCCGTATAGTAATTTTTATCGTTTTTTTCTTTTAAGTAACACTAACATTAAGCTAATGAAGTTCCCAGCTTATTTGGCTAGGAAGCTAATGTTTTCCTAGCTGTAAAGCTAAGTTTCCCAGGACGGAAATCTAAAATCGGCAATTTATTTAATTGAGGCACCTTCAAAACAAAAGCATAAAATGGTGGGAGTTGTTTTATTGACTATATTTTACTATTAAACCAAAATAAATAAGTAAAAAGTTATAAAATTCCAAAGTCAAAATTTCAGGTTAGTAAGTTCAAATTTAGGCAATCTACTTATTTATTTTCAGTGGAAAAACACTTCTGTAAAGAGCACAGAAAAACAAAATACAGTTTATAATAAGACACACAAAGCCAAAAATCTCACTATATTTTTAATTTGACAATACTTTAGGACAGATGCAATAACATACAAATTAACACTGATTTTTGTTTTTTGCATCAAATGCACATGAGCCAACCAGAAATTAAAAAAAAAAAAAAACAAAAAAAAAAAACAATCAGTGTAATATAAACAAATACTGACCAAACATAAGACTTTCAGTTCATATCATTTTAGCTTTTAGCTCTTAAAACCTTTTAGTTTTTAAGAACACAATATGTAATAACATTAAAATCAAAGTAAGATAATCTTACATTAAGCTCCCATTTATCCTGTCACAAATAAACCATGCTTTATTATTCTCTTTCAACATGTTGACTCAGACTGAGCACTTAAAGAGCAAAGCTTTACTGGATGCAGTTACATTTGCATTGAGGCGAAGTTGATCTTAAAGCCTAAAGTAATACGATAAACAAAAACTGAAAAAAAAAAGTAGGCATATGATTATTTACTTTTTTCACTTGGTATTAAACAATGCCTGATTTCAATATATCCGGTCTTTTCATATATACAAAATGTACAAGGCTAGTCAGTATTTTTAGTATTAATACTGAGTAATATGAGAACCTGCAGCATGAAACGTGCCACCCATAGTAAACAATTTTGCAGGGAATTGTACAACTATAGTTCTTTTCTTTGTTTTCTTTTAGCTTAAAGCACCAAGTGACAGAAAAATAGCAAAGATTTAAGAAAATGAGACCACCGCGGCTGAAAGGAGACAAAAAATTTTGAGTAAAACCTATCAAATGCAAACCAAAATAAATAAGCGTATAGTAGATGTTTAACAGGCAGCTGTTTATCAGTCAAAATAGCTTCATGAGTGATTAATATGTTGCCTTTGAGCTTGTTCAAGGGATATTCTGACCTGTAGTCGTCAAAAACTGGTTAATACTGCTCTAGCAAAGGTAGGTAAGGTTTTGCAGACCTGGTTTTTGACTGTTATAAAAATAATGAGGCAGTCTGACCTCAAACTTTCCCTTTTAATGCTTCCCTTTTCCACAATCAGAGTAAAAATGTATTTATTTTTTCACATTTCCTTTACAAGTTATGGTGTGATGTTCCCCAGAAAGTCAGGGGACAGGTAGCCGTCTGGCGTCGGCACGTTCTTTGGGATTATCAGATGTGGGGCCGGTGCTGTGTTTGGTGACAGTAAGAGGCTGTTCTGTCCGTCAACACCCTCGACCAGCGTGTAAACAGGAGCAGGGGTTAGCGGGGGGTTCCGTGACGGAGATGTCGGGCACGGTTCGGTGGTTAATTCCGGGATTATTTTTCCTGTGCTGATCTCTGAGGTGTAGTCTCTGTGATCTCCGTTCATCACAAGGAGCTGAAACTCTTTCTTCGCTTTCTCTTCCGTAACGTCATCCTCTTTGTCTATGCGAGGGATTTTCCCCGCCTCCGTCTCTTCCTCAGGTAAGAGCAGCACCTTGCCAGATGACCCCACCTCACTCACCTGGGTGTACAGAGCGTCTCTGCCTGAGATGAATGAAGGAAGCTCTCCAGGGCTGCAGCTCTGGACCGGGGAGCTTGGCTCAGAGGTTGCTGCGCACAATGTCTCCTGACTGAGGGCCAGGTTTGGGACGAGAGGAAGAAAAGGTGATGGTTCTGGGTCGCAGGGGAGATCCGGCTCGCAGCAGCTAGCGCGACCCGAGTCATCGTCTCTGAAGCCAATTGAGAGTGGAGAGCAGTTGGACGACAGGGGGTGGTTCATGAGACAGTCTGTGTCCAGGTCTGTCAGTCTGTCGTTCTGCTCTTCGATGTCCAGATCGATGAATTCCACCCAGGGGTCGTTGTTGTACAGCTCCGGCCTCAAATCACGGGGACCACCCAGGATTGATGTCAGTTCCCGAAGCTTTCCACTCTGTGGGAAAGTAAATATACAGATGCACTCAGAGGCCACGGCTAAATATACTTGCTACATATATCATTGTACATAACAAGATCTGGGATTTATATAACATCTCCAAAACTATATCAAATGTTGCCAATTATTACCAATATTTCAGGTGCACTCGCAAATTAAGTCATTTGTGATTTTTAAAACTTATAAAGACCAAATCCATCAAAAAAAAAAAAAAAGACAGAACTGGAAAACTTGAGTTAACTAAGGGATAGGTTTAACCAAACGGGTGTCCAGTGCTGCTTTATCATATCTGTCGAAGCACTTTTGGAATCTTCTTTTCCAACGTTATTAATTATAATTTTATTTTTGCACAGCATGAGAGAAAAAGTGTGAGTGAGTGAGATTTGGCAGCTCTACTTAACTACAGTGAATGGGATGAATGAGGTAAGCACCTTGAGCAGCTCAGGGTCAATTCCTTTAATTTTGGGTCCGGGAACAGGAGGCAAAAAAATAACCATCAACCTTGAGGAATAAATAAGAGAAGAACGTTAAATTCCGCACAATGCACGGACGAAAACAGAAAACGGTGAACAAGCTTGATGTCAGACGTCATTATAACAGTGCAGGCACAGCTTTCCTTTGAATCACACCCCTGCGTTACACAGAGACTGCGGCAGACTTTCAAAGTTAAGCAGCCCACACAGTTTCAGTGGAGCACAGAAATCCTGATAACTCAAAAATGCTTACTTTTCTTGCTGCGATATGATAACTAACATCAGGATGCCCACTAAACACAAGGCGCCAAAGATGAGCAAAGCCACCACTGGGAATCTTGAAACTGATGACAAAAAAATGGACAAAAAAAAAAAAAAAAAAAAATTAAAAACTTCATAGAAAACAACATGACATCAGATTACAAACAGAAAATTATTCAAAAAAGAAAAAAAAAAGAAAGACATTACATTTGCAATAACTTTTACTTTGATATTACAGGAATAAAGAGAAAAGGTTTTAATGAATAATTATTAACATTTTGAGAGAGCAGATCCTTCAGAGGGAGCAAAAAAACTCAAATGTGTAATCATGCTGACGAGGACGAGGAGATCAAAAGCTTCTCCACGCAGCTCAAACACTGCAGTGACTTCACCTTTTGATGGGATGTGGATGAAGATGGATTCGCTGAATGCTCCAAACTTTTTCCCACCGAGCATTTTGCACCGGACCCGAACTTCGTGGTTCATGTTGGTTTGAAGTCCGTAAAGGGAGCAGTGCGTGCTCCTCATGGGGCCGACCTGTGGTGGGAAAAAAGTACGATTCAAAAGCCTGACATGGTGCAGCGGCACCTCCTCCTCTCACACACACTCAGGTTTCCTTTTGACAAATAATAAAAAGGTTGTTATGACAATCATTCAATATCAAATCAAATATTAGATTCATGAGACACGTACTGTTTCCCACACATTGGAGCTGCTGTCACGATGCTCAACTTCATACTGCAGTGTCATCCACCCCATCTCCACATCTGAAGACTGCGGAGGCTTCCAGCTCAACAATATGTCAAAATTAATGCCGGTCAGACTCACATTCAGCAGCGTCCAGTTGAGGCTGACGGGGGGATCCGGTTGCACTGCAGAACAAAAGTCCCTTTAGAGCACGTTTTCATCAGTGAGAGGGCCGGAGTCAGGAAGCCCTCCACTGCACTTAATTAATTTATCGAGTAACAACAGACTGATCCTGTCCTTGACCGTCTCTTTCACTGCTTACATAAAAGCAAGCAGACAGCAGAAGATTGCATCCATATGATTGCAATGCAACTGTAATAAATCTCCATCTTTTCTGGTTTTAAGCCACCCTGGAACAAGATTTCAAAACCTGACATCAAGCTTTTACTTCCCATTCAGCCCGAGAGAATCAGTGAAGTCAGCCGCTGATGGCGAGCCAAGCCATCAGCGTTCAGATTCAAACATGTTGAAACAGGAAAGGGTTTTCCCAAACAGCTGGCACAAAGCCGAATGTAGATATCTCTGTGGAAAATTGGTCTGCGCCAAACAATACAAAAGGAAAAATGATATCAAAACATCAGTAGATGAAATTCATCTGTCCTCACTGGCGGGCCTGTGAATGTGCGGTGTTGAGTTCAATGTTTAGATATAAAGATCTCAAGTAAATGTTGTGATATTTCACAAAATAGCTGAAAGCTTTGATCAGCGCGAGGCGGCGGAAGAAAAGCTGCACGACCGCTCGTACCGGATGTGTAACAGTTTGGGAGTTTGACCCTCAAACATGTTACGTGGCCCAAGACTATTTAAGGCTTTATATGCAAGCAAGAGCATTTTAAATCAAATCAGTTCCGCAGGATGCTAGGCGCCAGCGTAGCTCTGTTAAACCCGAAGAGATATTTGTTCTACAACTCCTGTGAGGCCCGAACAGTGCGCAGATGCTAAGACTCATGGGAAATTGTTATGCATGATTGCATATGCTTTTCAAAAAGAGTGACACTCCCAGAACAGAAGCTGACTTCTGGGTTCCTTAAGGCCATTCCCACCCAAGGAGGCAGAATGTGTCTGAAAAATGGGATTCAAGCCAAGTGTCAGCTTTTCTCCTTGGAAGCAATCTCCACCTCTCCATCCCCGACTTTCAAACCATGGCGGGAAATATGAAGGCATGTTTTCAATCGCTGAAAATATACGTTCCACGCCTTTAAAAAAAAAAAAAAAAAAAAACACATTTAGGAATCTCTTTCTGACATAGCAGGAATGTTGCTACTGTGCCCAAAAGAAGCCACCAGAACCAGAACTGAGAACACAAAGGTCACCCCATGCAAAGGTCAGTGGATCCCCCCTCACCTGTAAGTAATCACAGCTAATGAACCTGGTATTAAAGCATAGGTAGAAAGAGTGACTGGCCTTGTTTAAGGAGCGCAGTGAGGCGGCGAACTCACCGATGTCTTCAACAAAGAAGGTGGTCTCATCATAGACGACGGCTTGATCTCTGGAGCGGAGCTGGACTCTGTAGTATGTCCAGATCGTGGTGTGGTTCTCATCGAAAAAGCACTCGTCTGGAGTCTCGGTGCTGTAGTGAGGACATTCGCTCCAATTTTTAGGAGAGGCGGGTGGGGGTCTGAAAGGTGGGAGGCAGGAATCAGCACGTCAGTAAAAAAAGTCCATGAGCAGCAGTGTGGGCAGAAAAAAGTGCTGTTCCCACGGATCAATGAAATATGATCAGTAATTTCACGGTAATCCGCCAACTAAATGATGAGTTATCCTGTTAAGAAAATGGCGTTTTTGTTTTGTTTGTTGATGGTAATTTAAAAAGAAACCGTATTATTAACTCAATTAGATAATATTCAGTTTGATGTTTGCAGAATAAACAGCTGCATTAAATAAACTCTGCAAGCACTGCATGTAAAATACACAGAGTTTATCCAGGTAACTTAGTTCTAGTTTAACTAACAACTTACAGTATAGGCTTCCCTATGGAAACATTTACCTCCAAAAAAGTTCCCAAGACAAAATGCCAGTAGGTGAAAAAATAAGGAAATTCGGGAAAACAAGATTTTATAACTAAAAAAAAAATCTTATAGGATAAACTTTATCCTGAATCCAATGATAATCCTTTTAGTTTAATGCTTACTAGATTCTATAGGATAAATCCTGTGGGATTGGGTCCAACACAGGAGTGATTTTTCTATTACAATTTCCTTTTGAGACTTTATGACTTCGGCTTTGGTGCTT
>JAVDPK010000003.1:522254-535279 GCA_034780415.1 Cichlasoma orientale
CATTTCTGCATGAAAATATGTTTTTTATAGCCATTAAATTGTTATTGAGGGTGGAGTAATTCAGGTGGAGCACTCCTGAAGGCCTAGGTGTGAAATGCACGGCCCGCCACTGAGATTTGGGAATCATCAGCATAAAAGTGGAGAGAGATGCCATATCTTTTCAGAATGGATCCTAGGAATAGCAAGTGGCCCCAGAATCGAACCTTGGGGAACTCCATATGGGAGCGACACTGAGGGTGAAGTAGACATACCTTTCTAAAAGCCCTCTCGGAAAACTGAGCTACTCTAAAGCTGTAACTTTAATTCCCATGCAGCGCTTGGGGTGATAATTAAGGAAACCGGGGTCAACTGTGTCCAAGGCTGCTGTAAGATTTTAAAAAAAAATTACTCAGAAAACTGTGCTGTGAAAAGCTGGTAGGTCCTATGGTTATTTTTTTTAAAAGGAAGAGAGCTTTAGATGTTTTAGATGGTCACACTTATCAAATCAATAATAACAATTCAAGAAAATGATAAAGAAAAAGTTTTGGAATTTTGATTACCCAGCTTGTATAATTTGGTTCATACATGTTACTACATTTTAAGATCTTTTTTCATATATTAATCCAAATCACTTTTTACTGAGTTCTTCTCAGTATACAGATGTAAAAACCAGGCTAACAGAGACGGCGCCCATGACTGCACACCAGTGCACTAAGCAGCTCCATAAAGACATGGATGAGCCCGTTTGGTGTGGAAGAACTTCACTGGCCTGCACAGAATTCTGACTTCAACCCAACAGAACACCTTTGGGATGAATTAGAGCAGAGACTGAGAGCCAGGCCTTCTCTCCAACATCAGTGTCTGACCTCACAGATGCACTTCTGGGAGATTGGTAAAAAATTCCCATAAACACTCCTAAACCTGTGGAAAGCCTTTCCAGATGAATTGAAGCTGTTATAGCTGCAAAGGGTGGGCCGGCATCATATTGAAACCCTGTGGACTGAGAACGGGATGTCACTCAAGTCCAGATGCATGTGAAGGCAGATGAGTGAATACTTTTATAATGTTTCCAATAGGCCCCGGTCACACAGGCCTGGAGACCAATCGGCTAAACCCTGGAAGCTACCACTGGAAACTGGCAGCTGAAATCAGGCCAAGAGACCCCCACACAACCTGTCACGAGGGGGAATAGACATTTTTCCCTAGTGACATTTTTCCTATCGTTTTTTTCCAAACGCAATAAAGAGGTTTTTGGTGCAGCACCAGTTTCACCTAGCAACAGCCAAAAACTTCTAGCAACACTTTCACATTCCCGCTTCATCCACATGTCTGACAGATTTCTGTGTTTTTGCACACCACTACATGTTACAGGCATGTGCACCCTCATCATTTAATATCACCTCTTAACCCCTCCTGTTTGAGCAGCCCAGCCAATGGAGGCATTTCATGGGCGAGTCTACACGACTGTAAGCGTAATTCTTCCACGGTACAAATCACACCATTATACAGAGCTCAGAGTGAGACAAAGGGAGCGCTTCTCTTCTGCCATCACAGCCTCCTAACGTCGTGAAATGCAGCAGCTGGTGAGCCGAAATGCCGTTCCTCTGATGGTTACACTCAGTGACGAGATAACATCACGCAGCTGCTGCCGATTTGTTGATTGTGTGGGAAAAATCTTCGCAGATCTGCAGCTTCTAAAATACTCAGACCACCTCATCTGGCATCATCAACCGCGCCACGATCAAAGTCAGCTAGATCACCTTTGTCCTCCATTCTGACGCTCTGTTTGAACTTCAGCAGATCATCTTGACCATGCTTACATGGCTAAATGCAATTAGCTGCTGTCAATACGTTTTCTCCAGAAAATTGCAACCTCTAATATGTTCATTATCCTTTTTACTATGGTCACAGTTAAACACACACATCAGGAAACACAGCACTCGTGCTGCTGGTCCTCACTATCTGAAAGCAGTGAGGACCGGCAGGTTTAAATGAGCACAGAAACATGTTTTATTCATTACCTTTCTTGGTATTCGCATAATTTATCTTTCTTGGAAAGGCGTATTTCGAAATAATAAACAGATTTGTTCTGAACGTGACATCCAGCCAATGGTGCTGGATTCCTGCCAGCTCTTGTGAAATCCAACCCTACTACTTCTCTGGGCTTTACGCAGCTCTTGTTTACGGACATCAGTTTGTATTATTTCAGTGCCAAATTATTCTACCCAGAACTCCTTCTGTGAGCCTGTGATTAGGGGAGCTAATAAAGGATTTCAGCATGATGAAGGCCTTGTTGGTTAATTATTTCTAACAAATACTGCATATTTTTTAAAAACAATTCACTTAGAGTTACTGTCATTACTATTGTAAAACTTTCAATGATAACTCAGCCAGTCAGGAGAGTCCTTATGAGACCCGTGGAGCCTATAAATTTATGCCGGGGATGGGCAATTTTTCAAAAACATTTGAGAAAATAAAAGAGGGTGCATTTGAGGATGGAGACAAGACAACTTGTGACTGATGCTAGAGCCACATCAAAGTGCTGATCTCTAAATAATTTAAGTGATTCATCAGGCAAAGATATATAAAACATTTAGTTTCTCAAATGAGAGGATTGTCAAGACCACATATGTGCAGGACACGCAGAGGACTGAAACTGCCTCACTCTCAGACCTGAGGTGGAACGCTCTAAATCTGAATCAGATGTTGCAATTAAATGTGCAATTTAAACAATCCGCACACAATCGCAAACATTTATTAAACCCTGCATTAATTCTCTGTCTCTTCAAACCTACGGATGCAGATTTGCGTTCTTTGGCGTTGCTGCATCTGCACGTCTCTCTGATGTCTCCACTCTTCTAGTCATTATTTGTTACGGTTCTTTTCAAAGATGTGCAGCAAGGTCGTCAGCTATCATACTTCTTCAGTCAACTGAGCTCACTTTGCAGCGCTGACATTCTTAGATTTCTCTTTCACTTTGATTTACAAAGTCACCAATATCAGCTTACTGCACATTTACTGTTCAGTATCAGTACGAGGGTGCGCTTTGTGCATTTTTCTTAAATTAAAAATATCAGAATTAGACATTCGCTTGATTTATAGTAATCAAATTCTTAATCAAAAAAATCTCAGCCTGAATTCTGGGGGAAAGATGCACTTCTTAATAGGAATTATGCAAAATTTCAGGTCCCTGCTGTCATTAGTTTTCCAAAGGTAGAGCTTTGTTTTTAGAAGTTTTTTTTTTTTTTTTTTTTTGAGGGGCCATTAAAATTTTTATTATTTTATTAAAAGTCTATAAGCTAGGTCCTTAAAATTTTGGCACTATGGCCTAAGAATATGGTCTCTCGGGAGCTCGAGTTAACACAGAATGATGAATGGATGCATCGGGCCCCTAAATTATTTGGATATATAATTGCCAGATTTGGAGACCCAAAGAAACCACACTTCTGCAGGCAGATTCAAAACTGTAATAACAATAATTATATAACCTTTCAGTACATTTGAAAGTGGAGTCTAAATGCACACAGCAGTGAAAGCTTTCTGTTTACCTCCGTTTGTCTACATGGAGATAACCTTGTAAAGCCTGAACCATGAAATAACTGCCAGAAAATTCTATGTTTTTTTTTTAAACTGAACATTCTGACAAATTAAAGGGAAAAAAATTAATTAAATATAAGTTTGCATATATGAGCTTTAATTTGCTACACTTGCCATTTTTGTGCAATTATTTTGGGTTTGCAGGAGGAAAAAGAAACTCACACTGATGACGATGGCATTAAAGGGTTAAGAACACGGTTCCTTGCATGTTTAGTTATTTTTACTCGGGGCTCACTCGTGCCATTTCAGACTAAACTTCCCACACAGCTGCAGAGGTCAGAGCCTGTTAGATAAACACATGTGGGATCCGCTAACATCTTCAAGGCCAAGACCAAGTTCTACAGAATCTTATGGTAAGCTTAGAACATGTCTTTCAGGGCCCTCGTGTTTTCATAAATACTTTTCTTAATCTTTATTAGCCTTAGTTATGTCTATTTGTTATTGCCCTGTGTCTAGCAGCTGTAGTGACTGTAAAGGGGACAAAGAAGGAAGTCAGGTGACTTCAAAGTAGACTGGTTATCAGCTAACCTTAGCTAGCAAGACAGTAAGCAATGTGCTTTCATAGACTCTATGGGGAAATCACACAAAAATACATGCTAATTAGTGAAAACATTTAAAACAAGTACTAGCATTTAAGTCAAACTTAAACGTACCAGCTGTAAAGGTGTCATGGAGGCGGGGCTTTAGCTTCAGAGACCAAACTGCTTTTGCAGCAGGCTCTCGACGTGTTTATTCCTGCTGTAAAGTTCTGCTTTTTATTGGGAGTCTGCGGGAACTGAGCCAGGTGGCCGTTTTTGGCATTTCCACATTGGCTTCATTTTTAAGCTCCGGAGGCTGCTGCTTGATTGGACCGTAAAAAATTGGTCAGATGATATGCAGACAGAATTCAGTGGTTTATGCAATTATATATATGTTGTGTAACTGTACTATAGGACCTACAAGCCCAATTTGTAGGGACGCTGTGTGCAATGATCTGCAGATCTCATAAACGCATATTTTATTCACAATACCTCAGAGAAAATGTGCAATTTTAAGAAAAATATTAGCTTACTTTGAATTTGATGGCAGCACCATGTCTCAAAAAAAGTTGGGACAGGGTCACGTTTGCCACTGTGTAGCATCCCCTCTGGGCATTTTGGACATTTTGGACTTCTGTCATATTTTTGGTTTAATGATGCTCCAGGTGTTTTTAATTGGTGAAAGGTCTGGACCGCAGGCAGGTCACTTCAACACCTGGACTCTTCTACTACAAAGCCATGCTGCTGCAATAGCTGCAGTGTGCGGTTTAGCATCGCCTTCCTGCAGAGATGCAGGCTTTTAAACTGAGTGCTGAAAACAAGCCGGACGGTCTCGGTCCTCTTCAGCCTGCAGGATGCTGCGGCATCCATGTTTTCCAAAAAAACTTCTTATTTTGATCCGTCTGACTACAGAACAGTCTTTCACTTTGCCTCAGTCCATTTTAAAAGAGAAGACGGCGGCCTTCGTGGATCATGTTGACGTCTTCTTTGCACGATAGTGCTTTCACCTGCATTTGTGGATGGCACAGTGACCTGAGGTGTTCCTGAGCCTATGCACTGACTTCCAGAGCCTGTGTGCATCTTTACTTCTGAGAGACTGCCTCTCTACGATACCCTTTTAATGCCAGTTAACCTAAATGTTCCTCCACCCCTTTCTTTTTAAGCATGATTTTACTTTTTTGTGTTGCCCCTGTCCCAACTTTTCTGAGAAGTGCTGCTGCCAACAAATTTATAATCAGCTAATATTTTTGCTTAAAATTGCACATTTTCTCAGTTTAAACATTTAAACGTTTAGGGACCTTAAACGTGAGCCTCGGGGTGCAAAGATTTAGAAACCCTAAGGAAATATTTGGGATTTAATGACCAAAGCGAACCTGGTGGCATGCCCCTGTTGGATTCTTGAAGCTAAAGAATTCAGAGTTCAGAAAGAAAAGAAAGCAGAAATATCTCTTGGGTGAAACTACATTGTTTTTATTGTTTCTTTAAACCAGGACAGAGGCGTCAGGTTTTATGAAAACAAGACACTGAATGCGGTGTCAGGCTGGGGAATTCCACCTCAGCTTTAAGAGAGAAAAACAAGTCTTTAAAGCTTTGATGTACTCTGTAACTTCAAAAAACATTCAGACATATTCAGATGTGTTTTTAGAGATTCCTGCAAGTTAAAAAAAAAATGTAATTTTCTCCTTAAGTAAAGGATCAAGACTCTTGATTCAATACTTTACAGAAGCCTGCTTTTCCCTGCAGCCTCAAGAACTCTTGGGAGGACATTCTTCTAAGCACATCATCTCAGGCTCCATATGCAGAAAAGCCCTTTTCAGAAACTACTGTGTTCAGTTCATATATAGCACTGTGCAAAGGTTTTGAGCCACCAAGCCAGACGTTAAATTTTACTCCTGGTGCTTCTAAATGCCTTCAGTTTCAGAGTTATTACAGATGTGTTCACAGGAGCCCTCAGAGCTTTAGATCTGCACCTCGCCACAGGTTCATCACTGAGGTCTGCATGGTTCTGTCCTGACATGCAGTGTCAATTATAGGAGCTGAAATACACACTCGTGAGTCTTTCTAAACTATCACGTCTAATCTTTTAAGCTCGCCACAAAGGGAGTCTACAGTAAACAGGTTCCAGACACACCTTTAAAAAATTACAAACAGGAAGCATCCGACATCACTTTCCTTTTCAAAATCATATACTGTGCAAAAGAGACTCCCCTCATTTCTCACTTTCATATTCTGAAATGATATTTTCACTACTTATTAGCCAATGACATTAGAATCAACAAATTCTCAGCATAATAAAAAAGGAATGCAAAACAGGCAATGCAGCACTTAAATTTTTTATTCTAGTGCATGGATATATTTTTTAGGTTTTTGACTTTTTACATGTAGTTTTCATTGTGAATTCACTGATTATTTTTCCAGTTAATTCATTAGTCCTGTTTTCTTTGACAATCCAAATAATCAACTTTTTTAGGTTTTGATCTAAAACTTGAAAAAAAATTCAGTTTCCATTCATATAAGACAAAGACAAGAGAAACCCCACATTAAAAAAGATTATATAATTAATTTATTCATTAATTTGTAGTATTTTCTTTAAAGAAAGAAAGAAAAATTATATATTTTACAGTCGAGATTCTCTTTCCCCCTCTTCAGTCTTACAGCATCAGACACACACACACACGCACACACACAACACAATCAAGGCCACGCTGTTTCCACCGTGTGTGGGATTATCACATCAACTGGTGGCCAATAGATCCGCGCGGGTAACACACAGCTGCGTAAACACGCATTTAAAACGTGAGAGAGGTAACTCACCGCAGCCCGCTCGTCCCGGAGGTCTCCAGCGAAGGCGAACTCACACAAGAAGGGAAAAAAACTAACAATACGCCCAGAAAGAAAAGCTGCGGACTCTCTGCCACCCAGCCGTGAAGCTTTTGATTATTTTATTTCTTCAGAGTGCAGCATGAGCTGCTCGCGCTGTCAAAGCAAGCCTGGCTGTGCGGCAGCCCGTCAGCAGCAGCTGTGAGGCGTTTATGCTGCGGAGAAGTAAAGAGCAGCGCCATCTGCCGGTGGAGTCTGCGAACAGCAGGAAAACAGCCGGCACGGAAAAGACGTTCACTGGACACTTTATTAGGTACACCGCGCTACATCGGGCGGAGGCTTATTTTCCTTCAGAGCCGCCTTAAATCCTCATGGATGGATTAAACGAGGTGTAGAAAACATTACTCAGAGATTTTGGTCCATGTTGGCATGATAGCGTCACACATTTGCTCCAGATGTGTCAGCTGCACCTTCATTTCATTCAAATTTCATTGAATTTCAGTGGTTCGTCTTGACCATGTCCATATGCCTAAGTATACTGAGCAGGTGGGGATTGACCTGAGCAATTACAAATACCGAGATTGCATGTGTTAGGGTTGGGGAAGGTTATAAAGTTCCCCAGGAAAAGAGAGGGTAAATTTTTGAGAAGAAAAGTCAGAATGTTTTATTAAAGTTGAAAAACTTGCAAGAATTTGGGAGAAATAGAATAGAATAGAAGTTTTTGTTTTCTTAAATTTGGCCTTTTTTCTCCAAAGGTTGCTGGTTTTGTCTTGTAAATTAAGGGGGGGGGGGGTCACAAAATTTGAACTTTTTTTTTTACAATAAATATGTATTTTTTCCTTATGAATTCATTTGTTTTTCCTCCAAATTTTGCAAAAATTGTCTAAAAAATTGTCAAATTTTTCTTGTAAATTTTTTTTTTAATTGCCACTTTTTCCCTCCTAAATTAGTCATTTTACTCTCAATTTGCTGTTTTTCCTTGTTTATTTGACCCAAATGTGCTACTTTGTCTCTTAAATGTGACTAATTTTCTTGTTAATTTACTATTTTTGTCTCATAAATTTGAGGGCTTTTTTTTTTAGATTCTTTTTTCTTTTCTTTCTCTTAAATGTGGCATTTTTTTTGTTCCATAATTTTTTTGTTTCCATTCTTTACTCAGAAATTTGCCACATTTTCCAACAAGTTTGCCTTTTATTCTGGCAAATTCTTGTTTTTTCTTTACTGCTGGAATCAAATTTAATATTTTTCAGTCTGTTGCTTAGCACAAATTCATTATTGATTATACTGAATTACAAGGGGGAAAAGCAATGTTAAAATATATGCTTTTTTAAAAATTGTATATCATCTATTACTATCTAAAAAAATGTGTTTCACATGCTGATTGTCTTAGAACTTTATAAAACCTGGACGCAGTAACTAGAACTCTCAGATTGAAGTAAAACTTTCAATATTTCCCAAAAATTGTGCTGTAATGAAACACTCAAGCACAGTATCACCAAACAATGCAATATTTTTATTTGATTGTGTGCATTAGTTGCTCATTTTATTGCAAAGCTCTTATGGCTGAATGTTAGCTGCAGTGGGTGCAGAGAGAAACTGTGTGGCCAACTTAACAGAAGACTGAAAAAAGCTGAGCCACAGCTTGGACTACATGTGGAGTAACAGAGCGAACGCTTCCCAGCCTGTGGAGTCACATTTCAGTGCTTTTCCAATCGGCAGCACACGAGAGTCCTTACCCAATCACATGTCAGCTACAGCTTGTTTTTGACTCTGTCCTCAGACCACCCCTCAGCCTCTATAGGCCACCCGTACACTCTCCACTCTGCAGAGCACACACAGACACACATACTGCACATACTGTCATAAACTCTGTCAATATAGGTGAAAAACTACTGTTAGAAACTGAGCCTGCTTTGAGTAACATTAGACACTCAGGGGAAGCAGATACAAAATAACGGAACACATTTTCACCCCATTGTAGAACATGTTACCAGTTACATATTAAGACTGGTTTCATGCTTTGATGACAGTAACTTAAACAGTCTCACCAAAAGCAATAGAGAGATGCACACTGCGGGGGGAAAAAAGCACTGCTGCTGGAGAAATAAGTAGTACACAGACCACACCAATCTTCAGAGGGGTGAAAAAGAACCCAAAACATCTGCAGAAACATCTGCAGCATTCCAAAATCATTCATGAGTCAACAAAAAATACAAAACAAACAAAAAGAATGTTGGGTGGATAACAGAACTATTGCAAATGATCCACAGCACTTCCTGGACAATGTCATCAAGACACAAAACAACCACAAAACATGATCCCATATTCTGTTGGCAGAATCAGCATGGTTTGATTTTGCTCTGATGAAGAGCAGGTGTGCAAAACATTACCAAGATGCAACAAAGAGGTAAAAGCTGTTTGTTTTTTTCCCCCCATGTGTTACGGTTTTTTGTTTGTATTTGTTTTTGTAAATAAGAGTCCCGAATTTATTCCAATAGAGATGGTTTGGACATGTGCAGAAGAGGGATGGTGGATATTCTGGACAAAGGCTGCCGAAGATGGAGACCTCTGAGAAGATTCATGGATGTGGCGAAGGAGGACATGGAGAAGGATGGTGCGACAGAAGATGATGAGCATAAGTCTCATAAGAAGCTCTGAAACTCTGATGGGGTTTGTTGCTGCTAAATGAAGCAGTGAGGAGGTCACTGTTCCCACCCGGGCACTGCGAATGAGTATTTAGAGTACTTTGATCATTAGACAGTTCAGTCATGTTGTGTTTGTCTATAATTGTGACTTTAATTGTTAGAAATGCCTGAACACGTGTGGTGATTTGCTGTGTTGATTGCGACGTTATAGGATTTCTTATTTTATTAAAGCATTAACTGATTTCCAGCTGGCAGTCATGCTCCACCTACTGGAAGGCTGAATGAATGCAGCGTCGTGGGCGGCTGGGAATAAGGAGGCTCTGCGGTCAGAGTGTGTCTGCTGCACAAAATCAGTCAATGTTGCGTTTTGTGTAGTTATCTGCTTGTGTGTGTGTTCACTTCTGTATCGTGCCTGTAAAATTCATATATCCGCATCACATCACATTTGATGCTAGAGTTATTTGATTATTCATAATACTCTTCACCTCCACTGCGATACTTTTTTTACAGTCTTGCGCACTGAGCGTCAAACAAGCAACACAAGTTTGCGGATCCTCACTCGCACACTGTCAGGGTGCTAACCTGCGCCCTCTAGAGGACAAAGTGTGCACGAAAGGAAAGAACGCAACAGAACCGCATCTTCCATTGTTCTGTGACATCACGTGCAGCTGTGCACCACTGTCATTATTTTCATACTATAAAAACAACTACACAATGGGCCCACACATTCAAAATCATTTATTAAATGTAACTGTCAGTATTATCAAAATATTTGAAGGCTAAGTTCTCCGTACCACCACATTCTTGGAGAGGCGAAGCTTATTATAGTGTGTGTGTGTGTGTGTGTGTGGGGGGGGGGGGGTTGGAATTTACCAAATAGATGAAAAACAGGAGTGGGATTGTTTCTGCATTCTTCAAACATCGCAATAAAACTTTTATATTTGCAGCTCTGTGTAAGATTTCAGGGTGGTGCTGCAAGGCTAAATTGTTTTAAGGCGTGGTCCTAGCCTTGGGCTTCACTTTGAACAGTTTTAAAGTTTGTCTTTTGTAGAGCTGCAGTAGGACGACACGCCGCTGATTGACTATAATCCAGTCTGCATGTGCAGGTTGCAGGACCTGGACGACTCAGATGTCTTCATACAGACCAAACAGAAGTCCAGTTGCCTTCATTTCGAGTGCTTAAGACTATAATCCAGTCAGATCCTTCCTGTCGTCAGGTGGTGGTTTTCTAACTGGATAAGGAAGCTTTTGCTGGATTTAGTGCTGATAGAGAAAAGGAAACGAGTGAAAACCAGGTGGGAAAAGAAGAAATAGGGAAAGAGAGAAGAGGAACACAGTTTCATGACTGAACATTTTTGATCACACAGTATTTTTTAGAAATTAAAAGTTGCATACAGGCAAACGGGGTTAGGATAATGATGCTCTTTCATGAATTCTTTCTTGAATTATGCAACAAAAAAAATTCGACGTTTTCAAATGTGGGTCTAATGTGACCTTTGGCCAAATCACGCTGACTCAGCTTTATCCAGGATAAACAGTTGTGACATAGCTACTCCTGTTCTCCTGCAGCGGGATCGCAGTTCTCGTTGTTCCCAAAGGCAAACAGGATTATCACATATTCTTACTGGAAATAAACACACAGATAAAAGAGCAACGCAAAGCGTGGCTAAAAAAAAAAAAAAAAAATAGCACATGGAAGCCGTGAAAAGGAACACCGAGTTTCTGTCCACCACTGATGAATCTGGTCGTTCTGATTTGATGCACGGGAGTTTCTTCACTGTGGGAATTCCTGAGCTCTCCTGAGTAACAAGCATCAACCCTCCTCCAAACCCTCCCCAGCTGATTATATAAGCTGGAGTGCTTTTGTGCAAGTCCAGAGGAGAAGGCTGAACTCTGAGGAGCACATCATGAAGGTAAACACAAATTTGGTTGGTATCTTTGGCCAATCCAGGATAACTCATTTCTGGGTCATTTCTTAACATAAATAATGAAAAATTCTGCGTTTTTGGATTAAATACACCTTCTTCCACCTTTCTGTTTACAGCTGAATTCGGCTGTTGCTTTGACATTGTCGCTTGCCTTCATCTCACCTATTTGGTAGGTGCCTGTCTTACTGCATGGTATAACTCTTCATGCCATTAAATACGTCTCTTATCCACATTCCTGTTGCATAAGGTTGCACTGTTTGTCAGAGGATTATAGTGCTGACCTTTCTTTTCATCATCAAATGTTGTTCTACTATCTCTAAATTCTAAATAGAGTAATATGACATAACTGCCTTGCAATGAATACAATCCTCATCCTCAGGTGTCAGCAGCCTGTAAACTGCAGATGGGGACCTTATGGAGAGTGGTCTGAGTGTGACGGCTGCACCAGCACAAAGGTACACCAGCACTGCTTTCCCTGCACTTAGGAGGCGATTCTAAGTGGTTACAATGTGTTACTTTTCTTGCTCAAACACACTTAAGCACACGGAGTGCCTGGGTATCAAATCTCCAGCCTCAAATCTAATCCAATCTCAACCTAAACCCACAGACTGTATATAAGAGATGGATGTAGCCAAGCTGAACATCATACCGCCATTTTGAAATTGGTCCTGCAAGTGGAAGAAAGCCCTCACTTACATGCTTCACTGATTCCCAGCAGTTAACGGCTGTTTACAGACTGAAGCCTGCATTCACAGGTTCCTGCAGTCTCTGTCTTTCAGAATTAGGTGTGGAAATGCGGAGCAGTGGTTTCCCTTCCATACTATCAACATTTGCATTTGTATAGTGCTGCTTATGGAAGAAAATCCCAATCTCTAAATGGAATAATAATTTAAAATATTAGCATTGTGTTGTATTAAATACAATTTAAAACTAATGATTGAGACAACCTGTTCTCTCTCACACACACACACACACACACACACACACACCTGGCCTAACTGTGTGGCTCTACTTTTTTAATAGGACCTTTAGGAACTTAAAGACTAGCGATACATTGATACTGAATATCAGCCAAACGTGGTGACTTCTGTCAAACTATCAGCAAATAAGAACATTTTACCTGCTGCAGAGTCCACATGTCGATCAGTTTTACCCTAAATAAATGTTTAAAGACTGATTGATGAAGAGCTGAAATATTTTAAAATATACTGCTCAAAAAATGTAAATAACACTTTTTAATTAGTTTAGCATCAAGTCAGTTAAACTTCGGGGATATTGGTCTGGTCAGTAAGTATCAGAGGGGGGTGTTAATCAGTCTCAGCTGCTTTGGTGTTAATGAAATTATCAACAGGTGCACTAGAGGACAACAATGAGACAACCCCCAAACAGGAATGGTTTTACAGGTGGAGGATGCTCAGATTTTTCCTCCTCATCTTTTCTGACTGATTTTTTCACTAGTTTTGCATGTGGCTAGGGTCAGAGTCACTGCTGGTAGCATGAGGTCATACCTGGACCCTACAGAGGCTGCACAGGTAGTC
>JAVDPK010000003.1:535379-564115 GCA_034780415.1 Cichlasoma orientale
CAGGACCGGTATCTGCTCCTTTGTGCAAGGAGGAACAGGATGAGCACTGCAGAGCTACAAAATGACCTCCAGCAGCCCACTGGTGTGAATGTCTCTGACCAAACAATCCGAAACAGACTCCATGAGGGGGGCCTGAGGGCCTGATGTCCTCTAGTGGGCCCTGTGTTCACTGCCCGGCACCGTGGAGCCTGATTGGCATGTGCCATAGAATACCAGAATTGGCAGGTGCACCACTGGAGCCCTGTGCTTTTCACAGATGAGAGCAGGATCACCCTGAGCACATGTGACAGATGTGAAAGGGTCCGGAGAAGCTGTGGAGAACATCGTTCAGCATGATTGGTTTGGTGGTGGGTCAGTGATGGTCTGAGAAGTATATCCATGGAGGGACACAGAGATCTCTACAGGCTAGGCAACGGCACCCTGACTGCCATCAGGTATCAGGATGAAATCCTTGGACCCGTCAGACCCTACGCTTGTGCAGTGGGTCCTAGGTTTCTCCTGGTGCACGACAATGCCCGGCCTCATGTGATGACGGAATTGATACCATTGACCGCCCCCCAGACTCGCCTGACCTAAATCCAATAGGACACCTCTGGGACGTTATGTTTAGGTCCATCCAATGCTGCCAGGTTGCACCTCAGATTGTCCAGGTGTTCGGTGATGCCCTGGTCCACAGCTGAGGGAGAACACCTTCTGTAGGTTGATACTTCCTTCTGTCTCTTCTGATCCTCAGTGTAAAACCAAGTAAACCACATCTGAATAAAATGTTTTGAAGAGCAGCGTTTTGTGCAGAGGTGTGTATTATTTCTACACAATTTGGTCAGTGTGTGAACATGTTTGTGTCCTCGTGCTGTGATGCAGAGCACAGACAAATTGTTTACACGGCAGTCACATTTTCTGTGACGTCTGATGCCCACAGTCCATTAAGCAGACTCCACACAAATGGTAGGCCTCAGGACCGTGTGAGCAAACACACAGTGAGCGTTCTCCATTGATTCATCAAATTCACACGGCTACAGCTCAGTCAGAACCGCTATAATCAAAAGAGGAGTAATATTTTACCAGAAGCAAGAACATCACAAAACAGAGCAGGAATCAGCAACCAAGGACATCATATTTGTTAAAGTTAAATACAGCCTGAAAGGAGGAACTGGGTGGAGGTGGGTTGCAAAGCAGCCTGCAGATAAACAGCAGCTGTAGGCAGGCTAAAGAGCTAAAAGAGCGTGCCCTATGTGACATAGCCAAAAGACAACAGTATTCATGCTTGTAATCTCTTCATTTACAGGTGCGAACTCGACATGTGGAGGTGTACGCTCAGTTTGGTGGTGTGCCGTGCTCAGGAGAGGCCACTCAAACACAAGCGTGTACCCCACAGAAAAGATGCCCCCTGGAAACAGGCTGTGGAGACAGGTTTCGCTGTACCTCTGGCAAGTTGCAGAATAAATGAATAATATCACAAATAATTCAAAAGTCTTTTTTTAATCTAGCGTCTGTTGCAATGTGGCGAGAAACCTCTTTCCTGAAACGTTCATGCAGGTCAGTGTATCAGCCAGTCCCTGCTGTGTAACGGAGACCAGGACTGTGAGGACGGTCTAGACGAGCGAAACTGCAACGAAGGCGACGGCCAGGTCACGTGCGACCTCGACAAAACACCTCCCAACTCTGACTTCGCAGGTCGAGGGTAAGCAACTGCCACTGCCCACCCGCAGGGATGTGATTGTAGATCAGCATATGATTTTTGGGAAAGAGAATATATAATATTTTTGTGTCATGTTTTGCAGGTACGACGTGCTAACAGGGAAACTGAGAGCAGGTGTGATCAACACTCAGAGCTTTGGAGGGCAGTGCAGGAAGGTGTTCAGCGGTGACCATAAAGTCCTTTACAGACTGCCACACAACATCCTCCGATACAACTTTGAGGTTAGCCGAACAAAAACTGAGTTGTGAGCTGACTGACAGTCTGAACAACACGGAGCTAATTTGAGCAAATCCTGAACTCTGATGTCTTCGCCTGTGCTGCAGGTGACAGTGGACAATGAAGAGAGCGATGAATCCTATGAGAGCTCTTGGTCCTACGTGCAGCACATCCAGGCCAACGCCTTGGTGGGGCACGACCGTCGCTCGTTTCACAAGGAGGTTACTGAGAACAAGGTGTTTATACTCAAACACTCTTTATGTCAATTCTGTTATTCCAATGAGATTCTTGGCCTAGATCAGTCAATTTTTCCTTCCACATCTATCACCCAGGCTTCCAGACTTATAATCCTGAAGAATAAAGTGGAGCTCGCCCAGTTTCAAAACTCTGCCCCCAAGTATCTGACTCTGTCCGAAGGCTTCTGGAAGGCCTTGTCCTCACTGCCCTTCACGTACGACTACTCAGCCTACCGCCAGCTGCTCCAGCAGTACGGCACACACTACCTCTCTGAGGGCTCACTGGGAGGCGAATACCAAGCCTTGTTGGAGTTAGACCGTCAGACACTCGCTTCAAGCAGTAAGACACCAAACATTTCAAGAAACTTAAAATGATACAGATGCGTTATAGATGAAATGGATTCCAAAAACTGTTGTCCTTGTCAAAGACTTAAATTGCTCATAGCAAGTTTTTGATCCTGACTTGTTTGTGTAAAGGTACAACAGATATCGAATACCAGAGGTGTTGGAGGAAAGTGAAGCGCCGTCTCTTCAGGAAGAAGGTCAAAACCGTCTGTGAAAAACTGACAAAATCTATGTCGAGCAGCCACGGTGAGTGAAAGGTTTCATACTAAGATCTTGGAACCGCACGTGCTGTCTCAGAGCGTCAAAGAAACCAAATAAACAAATTAAACTGAGCTTGCTGTCTACAGGAAACAGTGTTACCAGGATGCCCATTAAGGTCAATGTGTTTGGAGGAGATCTGGGATTCATAGGTGCTCTGACTGTTCTGGATCTGGAAAACCCAGAAGCTAACGGAGAGGTTTACGATAACTGGGCCTCATCTGTCAAAGACTTCCCCGAAGTCATAAACCAGAAGGTATAACTGTGGGCGCTTTGTTTTGTTGTGATACTCCATCCAGTTCAGTGACTCTTTACTTGGAGCAGAAACTATAACTAGTGATGGGTCGGTCGCAAACGATCCGGCTATTTGAAGTGAACGATGGGAGCCGGCTCCTGATAGTGAGCAGTTTCTTTTTTCTTTGTTATTTTTTTTATTTTTTGTGGAAGCCACACGTGATTGGTTAAGAAGTGTGGCGGAATTTGCGCGTCTGCACGGAGCAACATGGTGGGGTGGGAAGGGCAGAGACACACCACAAAGTGAGTCCACACAGATCAAACACAGAGGGAGCGTCTCCTGCAAAGTTTGCTCAGAGAAGGGGAAGAGCAAGAGGAAGTTGTGCTTTACATGGAGGCTACATGCAGGAGAGGTGAGGAGAAGTAATTCATTTTACACATTTTTTTAAACTACAATCTGAGGAACCGTTTGGGAGCCAAAAGAGCCGGCTCTCTGAAAAAAGCCGAACTTCCCGTCACTAACTCTAACAGACAGACTCAAAGGGTAAGATTAGGGTTTAATGAACAGTTTCCACACAAGAATTTGGATCTTTTCCAAAGTGGACCTCAAATGCAGGATTCAACACAGTGAATTAATTTAAATGAGGTTTATTGAAAATATAACAACAGGTACAAAATAAACAGGGCTGGACAGAAGCCAGAACTAAAACTAAGGACCAGGGACCACAAAGTCACACAACTGGGAACATAGACAATGACGCAACAAAGAACAGAGAAAAACTGAGGGCTTAAATACACACACTAGGTAATCAGGGTTAGTGGGAACAGCAGGGCACAGCAGGTGCAACAAATGAAACTAATGTGTTCTGTTAGCGATACGCTTGCAGTAAACGAGATACAATTTGGTTTCTTTCTATGATCAATGATCATCCTCCCTGAAGGATTTAGTTTATAATATGTTTTGAGTGTTTTTAAGTGTTCTTCCTCCATCCACGTGCACATTCACACATTGTAAATTTGTATTTCAGCTGCGCCCTCTGTATGAGCTGGTTAAGGAGGTGCAGTGTGCAGGACTGAAGAAGCTCCACCTGAAAAGGGCCACAGAGGAGTACCTGGCAGAGGAGCATCCCTGTCACTGCCGGCCGTGCCAGAACAACGGCCAGCCGCTGCTGACGGGCTCCGAATGTCGCTGTGTCTGCCGCCCGGGAACCTCGGGACGAGCGTGCGAGAACGGGGCTGTGATCGGAGAACAGCCAGGTAGCCAACCATAACATACCGAGGTGTCACAAGGTCAAAAACTTAATGATGTTTGGAGCTGATTTGATACAAATCTAAAAACTTTTATGTGCCATCCAAAATCCTTGCTACATAAGACAGAACAGGAGACTGAAACTGCCCCCATTTCCTTTAGGGGTGATCCACGGCAGCTGGAGCTGCTGGTCTTCATGGGGATCCTGCTCCGGAGGTCAAAGGTCAAGAACCCGGAGCTGTAACAACCCCGCCCCCAGCGGAGGTGGACACCATTGCACTGGACTGCAGGTGGAACAAAAAGCCTGTGAAGACCCGGATATTCAATACTTACAGTAAGGACATTTTTTATTTCATCTATTAGGATGACAAATATACGGCTCCAATGATAGATTTTGATATCCTTCCATGACATTACAAACTAATCCCATCCAGTGACATTTGCTTCAGGAATATCAGTTATCTGTAAACTCTCTTCTCTTAGGATGATGGAGCCTCAGTGCTTCAGTCTCTCTATGACCCCACCAAAAACCTGCGGGCCTCCTCCAAACCTCAGGAACGGATTTGTTCAGGTGAGGCTGTGCAGCCGATACTTCTGTTGATGTCTGCTGCTGAGAACTTCCTATGCACTGTATCAGGCTAAGGATGAATGCGCTTCTCTGTGACTTGTGTATCTTTCTCAGAATCCCAGAGATTTTTACCTGGTTGGAAACACGGTGGAGTACTCCTGCATAGACGGGTATTACCTCAGCGGAAACGCTGTCGCGACATGCGCTGGAGACCAGACGTGGAGCACAGACGCGAGGGTTTGTAAAAGTACGTCTTCACTTTACAAACGAGGTGTTTTTTGTGTTTCTGTGTCCGCTTGTTTCTTTGCAAGCAGGTTATTCCCCAAAACTACTGTGAAAATCTAACTGCCGGCCAAGAAGCAAGCAACAAGTGTTTTTGTGCCTTGTGGGCATTTACTGGCACTTGTCAACGATTTCCCTGAAGTGGGGGCTGGAGCCTGTCCCAGCTGTCATACTGTAGGGCGAGAGGCAGGGTACACCTGTACAGGTCGCCAGCCTGTTGCAGGGCCAATACAAAGAGACAGACAACCATTCACACTCACATTCACACCTATGGGCAATTTATTATCACCAATTAACCTACTGTAACCCCAGTAACTGCATGTCTCTGGACTGTTGGAGGAAACCGGAGTACCTGCAGAAAACCCACGAGGAGAACATGCAAACTCCACACAGAAAGGCCCGGGCCAAGGTGGAATCAAACCCAGACCTTCTAGCTTTGAGGCTAGCTTGATCTGAAAAGTGAAGCCAATACACAAGCGCCTGAAACCTGTATTCTTTTGTAATGGCCAGCAGGGGGCGACTCCTCCGATTGCAAAATGACTTCTAGTTGTATAGAAGTGTACCTTCAGTTCCCTTGCTCTGAGAAACTAGTTGAAAAACTTTCTGGTGACTTCATGGACTCGATGGCTATTTTCAGGTCTTATTGAATAAAAGATGAAGTTAATTGGGGCATAAAGATGTGCTGAACAGGCACCCACAGCAGGAACACAAACCCGCCTTTTTAGAAGGAATAAAATCAGGTCCTTGAAGATGTCCGCATTCCGACTTTTTCCATTGCCATGAACTGCACTGGAATTACAGTGTTGTTGTATTTCTCACTTCCCGGTACTCAGGTTTTCTCTTCCTGTTCCAGGCTCCACATGTGGGGTTCCCTCACTCAACAGTTTAGTTATAGCCACACCGACCAAACTGGCCTATGGCATTGGAGACAGAGTGTTCCTGTCCTGCCCCGAGGGGTCAGTGATGGACAGAGAAGTGTCTGAGATTATGTGCACTCCCAGTCTGCAGTGGTCTCCTTCTCCTGCTGATGTTCATTGTAAAGCAGGTAAAATACTGCTGGGTGGGAAACAGTCATGTGACGATAATCTAAATGAAACAGCACTAATCCTGCTTTCTCTATCTTTCCCTCAGCCCCCAGTTCTCCCTCCCCTCCTTCCAGCCTGAAGTGTAAACCGTGGGAAACTGCAGGAAAGAATCAGTGCGTCTGCAAAATGCCGCATCAGTGCACGTGAGCTGATATCCATTTCTGCACGTAGCACATTTTAAATGCTACATCTATTTACAAAACCTAATTAAAATGCTGCTTGTTGCTGTGCATTGTCTTGTTTTAGGACTTCTCTGCAGCTGTGTGCCAGACTGCGTGGAAGCCGTAATGTGGTGCTAGATGTTTGTAAGCTCGGAGCTCTGCGGTGTATAGGGCAGAACTCCGCGTTGGTCGGCGACAGCGAATGTGTGTGGCCAGAGAAGAGGTTCACATCCTGCGAGGACTGCCAACCGGGGACAATCTGCGAAGGTGAGGCTCCTCATCTTTTTTTTTTTTTCACCAAAATAAAAGCCTAAATGTATGTGACTGCACGGGGATACCGTATATAATGATTGTGCCTTTCAGTTGTAGAATCAGAGAGAAAATGCGTGTGCAGGAACGCATCAGAATGCCCCGAAGACTCTGCTCCACTCTGCGTGAGCGCCGGTGACGGCGGCGCTCACGTGAGCATGACCGAGTGCGAGGTGGGGGCCAGGCGCTGTGCCGGAGAGCGGGTCAGCGTGATCAGCATCGACGCCTGCCCACAATAAAGAGCGCTGCTTTTTTTCACTGAGCATTTTGGCACTGTACATACACACACATTTAGCTTGTTCTAACACATTTTGTATATTTCTGAACACACATGCTTATTTTTTATAGCTTGTTTTAGTTAATAAAAATTTTTTTCTGAATATTTTTGTCCTCGTGATGAATTTATCCGACCATGTAATGATTTTAATGTCCATAGAGAAAAAAATCTGTGACTTTGGGTACTCTGAATACACACTTATCTTCACATACTACAGCGCTCGTAGTCTATATGCACTCACCAACCACTTCATTAGGTACACCTGTTTAACTACCGGATCTCTGCTGACTGTGGAGGCCGTCTGAGCACAGTGAACTCGTCATATTCGAGAAGCCAGTTTGAGATGATTTGCTTTATCCTGGAAGCAGCCATCAGAAGGTGGGTACACTGTGGTCATAAAGGGATGGCGATGGTCAGCAACAGTATTCAGAGATGCTCTTCTGCATACCTCGGTGGTAATGAGTGCTTATTTGAGTTGCCGTTGCCCTCCTATCAGCTCAAAGCAGCCTGGCCATCCTCCTCTGACCTCTGGCATCAACAAGGCACGTTGTTCACTTCATATTTTCTCCTTTTCAGACCAATCTCTGTAAACCCTAGAGATGATTGTGTGGGAAAATCGCAGTAGATCAGCAGTTTCTTAAATCCTCAGACCAGCCTGCCTATCACCAACAAACACGCCACATTCAGAGTCGCTTAAATCACCTTTCTTCCCCACTCTGACGCTCGGTTTGAACCTCTGTACGTCTGCATGCCTAAATGTATTGAGTTGCTGCCCGATGACTGACTGGCTGATTGACTGATATTTGCATTAATGAGCATTTGAACAGGTGTACCCAATAAAGTGGCTGGTTAGTGTAGATACAGTCAAAAAAAGGTGAGAGATGAGAAAGTGCTACAGTCGAAATAAAAACAGACAACGCTACAATTTAATGTTTTTATTTTTACATGTGAAACACGTTCAGATTTGATTTTAAAAGAAAAAGGCCTCATTTGTTATTTAGTATCCAAATGTGTCGTAAACGTTGCAACTCTGAGACTGATTATGGTTGCACACGCGCTGCTTTTTTTGATGTCAAAGTTTGCGGTGCATCACTGACTATAATGGCTTTAAATTGGTAGCTGTAGTGCACAATAAGGTCTAAAACTGTGTGTGTGTGTGTTGAATGCTGTTCTAACATGAGGTGCTGATGAATCCAGCTGCGGCGTATGAGGCGGGATCATCACGACTGACATTCACCTTCGCTGAGAATTTCAAACTCATACTTAGAACACTTGAGTGCAGCCATGGAACAAAGGTCCATGCTGCGAGTCCTCTGGAGCCTCGTCAGCTTTATGCAGAACATGTGGTTTTTCACTTTGGGGCACTCCCGCGCCGGTCTGCACTCGCACTTCTTAAACGCTGGGGACACACGTGAGTTAATGTTAGGCCACTTATTTGATCTCTCGAAGCTTTAATGTGCTTTTAAGCTAAAAGCCTCATTAGAAGAAACTCACCAGAGCAGGTCTCCCACTCGTAACAGGTGTCAGGATCGCAGTCCTCCTGGACAGAGCTCTTAGAGGACATGTTGGCCCTAAACGTGGCCCACTCCAGTTTAGCCAAGTCACACGCGCCGTGGTTGACGAAGAACAGCGGATCGCGGTGGCAGCGCCCGGCGTGGAAGGAGCAGAGCGACATTGGCACGGTGACGCCGATGTCTACGTTCAGGATGCAGAGATTCTCTGGCTGTGAACTGAACACGCACACACACACACACACACACACACCAAGAATTTTTATGTATCTGAATTTGTGGGTAAAAAAATAAATAAAAGAGATTAACATTTAACAATAATAAGATTAACCGTGGATTATAGGAACTCACAGGCAGCTCTCCCGCGGGACGCACACACAGCGAGCGCCCTGTAGCTTCTGTCCTGGACCGCACTGGGTATCAGGAACAAACGGTTCCTCTGCACACAGCACATACACAGAAACAGCAGAACCCAGTTATATTGCATATGATTATTTACAATTAATTAAACTATTCCGAATTTACTGTGGCCTCCTGTACACTAAAGTAAGTAAATAATAGATAAACCAATAAATAACAGAACTTAGCAATAATTTTACCAGTCTGGCTTACTTAAAATCAAGGTGGGCTGTGTGGCTTTTACAGTGTTGTTTAACACCCCTGACTTGCACTGTTCTCTCAGGACCACCACGGTCCTTAAACTTGTGCAGCTGAGCACTTTTCCGCCAGTTTTTAGCACAGGAATCCAGAGTTTCCAGGCCCAAAGGCAGAACTTCACATGAGGAGTGAGAGTGTCTAAAACCTCTCCAGAGGTGCACGAGAAGATGACCTTGAACGCAACATCTGCCAAATTTCAATTACTTTTAAAGGCCAATTTCAGGAACTTTTCTATCAAATCTTGTAAAGTGTGCATGCTATTTTATTCACCAAAACAGGCCATAACCACCTACTCTGACTGGCCCTTACAGGGATCTCCTGCCAATTAGAGTTCTACCTAATGAATAACACACCTGCACAAAGAGCATTGGATTTGTTCTTCCCGATTTCACATCAGATTTAGAAACTCAAACCAGCAGGTTCACCACTTTCTCAGCGGTGCAGTTTACCGTTAGTGCAGCGCAGTTCAGCAGGTATGGGAGGCTCCCAGGTGAGTCTGTCACCGCACCTGTAGGAGCCTCGCGGCAGCGGCTGCAGGCCCTCCTCGTTGCAGATCAAACGCACCACTTCACCCACTCTGTACTCCTCCTTGCTGGGGGACAGACTCGTGTCATCAGGTATGTCAGGAGGAAGGCAAATCCTCCCTGCAGGTCACAGGAGGACACAGACTTCAGGTGCAGCTAAACCTCGCGCTGCTCCTCACAGTTTCTTGTGTTAAGTGGGATTAAATATGGACACGCTGTGGTGAATCACTAAGATAAACGTGCATCGGTTTAACAGGAAAACAGACTTACTGATGCATCTCCCACTTGGTTGACTCCAGGTTCCATCAGGAAGGCAGTTGATGTACTGAAAGCCCTCCAGCTCGAACCCAGTGAAACACTCAAACTCTTCGTCCTCACCAAAGTTATAATACTGCTTTGCTTTCTGTCACATGAGAAAAATGATGAATGCAAGAAAAATTATAAATAATCTAAAAGTAACCCCCCCCCCTCCTTCTTTTTCTGGTCTTCTTTCATTCCCTTCATTCCAGGGTTTTTATGCACATTGCATTCTTTGCTGTGTGATTGTAGCATAATGTAACATTTTACTGCTGCAGGAACTCTGCAACACTGATTTTATTAATGAAATTGGTGAATTAGAATAACAGAGATACAAAGTAATCTTTTGAGTTATTACTTTAAGACTCTATGGCTTCATTTATGTTAATGCATGTAAGAAAAAGCTTATCATTCTGTTTGTGTAGGTTCAGGGCTCAGAGTAGAGCAGCTGCTCCTCCACACTGAAAGGAGCCAGCTGAGTTGGTCTGGAAAAGATCCCGGAGCAGACCTGGGATCTCTTGGCTGGCCTGGGAGCACCTCGGTGTCTCCCTCTGTGGAGCTACAGCTGGAGGTCCGATACATTTCTGATACATTTCTGATACATTTCAGCGTTACCCTGAGGAAGCTGTTTTCGGGGCTCTTTGGCCGCAGACATCCCTGCACGCCGGGCGGCAGCTCGTCCCTCCAGCCTATCGTGAAGTCTTCATCGTTGTCGCAGGTCTCCTGTCTGAACGAGAAACACAAATCAGAGCATCAATATGCACAATATACTGAGGAATAAAATGAGTGCGCACATATTAAAAGTTATGGGTGATAGTACTTTGCAAAGATGGAGATGTGACAGGCCTCCTCCTGTCTGTCTGGACCACTGCAGGGCTGGCCTCCTCTGAGGGGGGCGGGGTTATTGCACCGCCTCGTCCGATGTCTCTTCATGGAGGCTCCGCAGCTGCTCCACGGCCCCCAGCAGCTCCACAAACCATCCACCGCCTCTGTGGATATGACACCGCAGACATTTCCAGTGTGGATTTCAATAGAACCTGATCAGAATCAGCGCTTCATCTGAACTAAAGGTTTTGAGCCTTGCTAGCAGCTCCTGCAGTATTACTGGAAATGATCTACAGCCAGTTTAGATTCACCAATTAAAGTAACGTAACCTAAACGGACTGTTGGGGGAAACCAGCATCAGCACGCGGAGAACTTTCTTAATAGTATTTCCAGAACCTGTACCGGCATTATCTACTCTGCTCATTGCCCAGCAACAGTGTTGTCATAACTTAAACCAGCTGAGCACCAAAGATACCTGAAGTGTAGTCAGGAGCCCGGATTTCACAGTTGGCGCCGTAGGTGCCAGTCTGGCAAACACACTTGCACTCTGTGCCCGACAGAACCGGCCTGCCGTTGTTGGGACACGGAGCGCACTTGCACGGATCAAACTCCTCCAGGTACTGCTGCAGGGCCTTCGTCAGGTGCCTCCTCTTTGTGGCAGCGCAAGGAATTCCCCGAACCAGATCTATGAGGGGAAGAAGCTGCACAAACCCACTCATATGTAAGCGCAAGCGTTTTCCTAGATGGGCGTTTCTGCGAGGCTTGAGTGAAGAACTCTAGAGCTGACCTTGTAGTCGACAACAGCGGGGTTTTCGAGAACAGACTTGGCCCAGTTCTTGAAGGATATTTTGTCCGGAGCAGCACCCTGCCTCTCCCAGGCCAGAGCTGCTGCCTCTCTGGCTCGACCTCCTTTAACCATTGAGAACGACTTCTCTGCTGCCTGAACGTATGAGCCTGGACAAAAGGAATGTGCAGGGAACGAGTCAAGAGGAAAACACAGTAGTAACAAAATCAAAGCTCTCCTTTGACAGAAATACGGCTACCTTCATATTTCTGAGTCATCCTGTTGTCATTGCACCGGGATACACTGCTGTATTGGGTGTAGAGGATGATAGTCCAGGCGGTCTGTTGGCCCACGCAGTTTTTCACGTGCTCCACGGTTTCCCCTGTCAAAGAGAAAAGAGAGCAATAAATGCAGAAATGAAGGAACTGACAACAAGCTGCCAGCGACGGCAAGAACACAATTAAAAAGCAAAACTAGAAAGAAAAAAGTCAGGAGGGACAAGGAGAGCAGTGGTCTATGGCCTCTACCTGCAGCGCCTCTCTAGTACACCTGTTGTTACTTTGTGTTGCACCAAAGGACACACTGATACTGCCCAGGGTGGCATTTTCCATTTTGTCCACCAGGCTGTGCTGTTGTACCTGAAGTCTTGAGCTCCTCTCGGCTGTACTGGTACAGCAGGTCATAGTGGCCCCCCAGAGACCCTGAGCCGTAGTAGTGTGTCCCGAAGCGCTGGAAGATTTCCCTGTAGAGGGCGTAGCTGTAGTCAAGAGGAAGAGCGTGGAGGAACTGAAGGAAAGGCAGTGACAGGACGAGGTCCCCTGGGTCCCGAACCTTGAACGTTGACACGGGAAGGACTTGGTGCACTCTGATGAACTTGGAGTCCTACAGAGGAAAATACAGGAAATAAAAAGTTCATGTGTGCATGTTTGTGGGCACTGTGTCTGCTTGACTCACCTTTTTCTTTGAAGCTTCAAAAGCTTCACTTTTAGAGCTGGAATGTGAGCTTGATGAAGACGTGAAGAAAAAGATCGGAAAGAAAAAGAAGCCTCCAGATTGATCGCTGGGACCAGACGACGAGCTGGAGGTCTTAAAATCGACGGGCTCGGTGTGCAGCTCCTGAGGCTGAGTGCTGAAGTCCTCTGGCTCTGCAACCTGAACAACCATAACTACATCTGTTAAAAGACGCTCTCGTGTGGAACCCTATAACCAGCAACACGTAAATAAACCTTCTCATATTAAAAAGGCAGCGCGCACAATGCATCGGCTGTCGGTGGAGCAACTCTTGGGAAACATAGCAGGGTGTCCAGTGTTCAGTGCATCATCCTTTCCATTTAAAGCACACGTTACAGCCCTGGAATCACCTGATGTTTCTCACAATGTTGTAACAAAAATGTGCATTTTTAGAAGTATTTAGTCCCGGTGTTGGGAGTGGAAACGTTACTGCATACATGTGCATTTAGCATTTTGCAACACAAACATTTTATGTAAAGATATTTATGTCCAGGGCCCGACTCAATGTGAGTGCTAGCAAATGAGGAAGTTGTAGGGAGCAAGAATTTCAGCTTCTGCACCTTTGGAAAATTGCATTGAACGTTTTCACCTTAACCAATGCTGCTAATGTCATAACATGCAGCTGGAAGTGCTTCTGCTAGCTCGATCAGGCTGCTGCCGGTTTGCTTCAAGTAGCAGTTTGGTAGGATTCGACTCTTTCGGACCCACTTTAGTGACACAAGTAGAACGGCTTTTTAAAGGCTTTCACGACTAATTGTTTAGCCTCTGTGAATACAAGACTGCAATACCAAGATCTACCTTAATCTTCAGACTCTCAAAGTTGTAAGGAACCCGGTGGTAGAGTAACGTGCTTGGAGGCCTCTCGATGGTGCAGGTTCCTCCCATGAACGTGTTGTCCAGCACTGCTCCTCTCGGCTCCTCGGCTAGAATATCAAACCTGCAAAAGCACAAATCGTGCAAAAGTCCTATAAGAAATAATGCGTATGCGTGCATCCACGGGCCGATATTATGATTATTATTATTAGCTTGTGTTCAAATTTCTGAAAAAATAAATGGGAATAAAATAGAGTAAAAAAAATGTGTTTGAATTTATTGTTTACAATGTTTTTGTGATAATTCCAGTTATTATGAACATTTGAATGGCTGCTTTTAAGGTTTTTATTCATCAATGACATTTTAAAATATTCGATATTTATATATGAACAAATAAAAACAGATAATAACGTTTTATCTTTGCAACATTGTTGCAGCCTCATTCACGGCAAGAATCTCAGAAATCCTCCAGTAATTATCTGTGTACCGGCACACTCAGGAGGAAAGTAATTCATGAACACAGGAGAGAGGAATGCAAGAGGACTGACTTTAGTTAGGATCTCAGCTGCGACCTTTTGACCTTAACCTTACCCATTTCCCACCAGGTCAGCCCCCGGAGCCACTCTCTTCTCTACTGGACACACGACTGTGGAGTCAGCGCACTCCCTCTCGTCAGAGTTGTCTCCACAGTCGTTCTGCCTGTTGCATGTTAGTGTCGAGTTAATGCAGCGCCCTGCAGCAGGAAGAATGTGCAGTTGTTTCTGTACAACATGTTTTTTTAGGTAAAGAGATCATTTATGTAAAAATGCCACCAACCATTATCACACTGGAAGTCCTCCCTGCAGTTGACGGACTCGATCCTGCACGCTGTGGCGGGATAGCACGGCCTCTCCTCTGTCAGCTCGGGGCTGCAGTCCGATCCACCAAACTGAGCCGGCCTCTGGACGGAGCGGGTCCGAAACTGTGCCAATGACACAAGATAGAGGAAGGTTCCTCCATGATAAGCGGATCTGTTCCTCCATCTCTCAAATCAACAGATTTTCTTTGGTTTGTGAAGCCATGTAAAATACACTACATACTACCACCACCTTATCAGTGGTCTCTGTGGGGAAAACGTGAAGGTCAGAGGAGTGTCCTGCGGTGTGATTGTGAGTTCCTTGCCTGTTTCTTGGCACAGGGCGAGCAGTCGGACCACGGTCCGAACTCCGTCAGCAGGCAGTTGATTGGACAGGCGTGCTGGTTGCAAGCCCTCGAGTCATGCTGCGCACACAGATGATGGCAGCTGCTCTTCCAGAAATATTCATCATACTGAAACCGCCTGCAAAAAAGTTTGCAGACCTCTTACAGATACAATACCTGCGGGCATCATCTGTGTTTCATTACAGCAGCTGAAGGGATTCTTTAGTGATTACAGTATTGCACAATTACTTTGGCTTTAACAACAGTTTGTTTGAAAAAAAAAAAAAAAAAGGCAATGCTTCAAAACGTGACCTAAAAAATCCGCCTGTCTGTCACTTAATCTGCATTATATTATACAGGCATTGCATATGCACTCTGTAATGTCTATGCTGCATCTCACCTGCATTTATTTGGCATCACACATTTTTATCACCTTGTGTCTATTTTGGCTTCACCGTCTGCGCTGTGTATGGTGGCACACAGCACAGACGGTCCGTGCTGTCTCACCTCTCTCTCTGTTGCGTGCCATGATTGCAGGTGCTGGTGCAGGCAGACCAGGAGCTCCACGGATATCGGTCGCAGAAACAGGCCAGACCGGCTGACATGCAGCTGAGGAGCAGCAGCAGGACCAAGCTGCTGGAGGGATCCATCATGGGAACTCAAAGTGGTTTCACCTCCGCTGAAGATGAAGTGATTCGCAGCTCATGATTAAAAGCGATCTTCTTTTATTCATTCAGATAAATGGCACATGTGGTGCTTTGCATTTGGACAAAAATACTTTTCAATGCATACAAAAAACTTTTTTACTTTATGCATGAGAAATCAAACACATTATATAAAGATAGCATAACTCTGAATGGAGTAAAAATAATAAAAGTACAAAGCAATCAGGTTGTGATGCACTTTTAAGCAGGCATATTAAATTATAAGCATGAAGAAAACTCATGGTTGACTCACCACATGTACTGATGTCCTCTTCAGCAAATGCAATTCTGCATTTAATCTGTTTGGCTGAATATTGACTGCAGTGCAGGCAGAGCTGAATCTGACTCTGAGGAAAGCTGGAATCTAAAACCTCCAAATGTGATTTCTCTTGGAAACCTGCTCAACTCGCTTTGACCAATCAGAGTCCAAAAACATTAAACTACTTAAAAAAAAAAACACACAATAATCAGAGCACATAAAGTTCACACACAACCCTCCCGTCCCTCCTCGTTACGGGAAGTAAAAAGCTCTGGAGTTTCCCAGCTGCTGAGACATGAACCAGATGTTGGGTGCTTGACACTTGACAGATACAAGTAGCGAGGGGGAGGACGACGCTTATTGTCGTTGCATGCTTTCTTTAGTTGTCCAAGTGTTTTCACAATCTGGCAGTAAACACAATCCTTGAGCAACACTACAAGAGAAACTAAAATGCAAAAACAGAACTTCATGCACCGTTATCAGCTCTATGAACTCTGATTCATTACAATTAATAAATCACTCAGAGGCATCACAACGTTTGCAGCGGTATTGAATGTCTAAATGTTTGACTGCGTTTCTGTAGTTTCATGAATAAAATTGGGGTAAACAACTTATGCATGCGAAGCAACGACGGAGTGAATTTTTTGATATAGCTGAAAAAAAAAAAAAAGACTGAATCGACTGAGAAAATTGTCAACATGCAAGTAAATGCTTTCTTCTTGTGTGCTGTTAGCCGGGGCCTTTCACTGTGGCGTTTGCACAGTCGCCCGTTGCCACTGCGGGTTTCTTTCAGGTACTTTCATTTTGTTCCACAATCCAAAGAAACCTGTATTTGGAAAATGGTGTGTCTGAATTGGTCGTAGGTCGCCTCTCTCTCTCTGACTGGCGACCTGTCCATGATCTGCACGGCTCTCGCCCAGTGTCAGCTGGGACAGGCTCCAACTACCCTGTGACCCAAGCTAAGGTCATTTATCATCGCTGCATGTACAGTGCTGCTATAAGTATCTGCTACCTTCCTGATTTATTTTTTATTTTTGCACATTAGACAAAGATATCCTGAGCAAATACAAAATGCAGTTTTTAAATGATGATTTCATTTATCGAGGGAAAAAGCTCTCCAAACCCACCTGGCGCTGTGTGAAAAAGTAATTGCAGTACTGTAAGTGCAGGCCTCACCTGTCTCAGTTCAGCGTTCATGATTCAACAATAAGAAAGAGACACGGCAAAAACGGCTCCAAGGTGAAAACCACTGCTGAGCAAAAAGAACACAAAGGCTCGTCTCACATTTGCTAAAAAAACAAAAAGAAAGTTAAACTTTTTGGAAGGTTTAAGTCCGGTTACATCTGGAATAAAATGAACTGAGAGTTTCATAAAAAGAACATCAGACCAACAGTCAAACATGGTGGAGGCAACGTGATGATCTGGGGCTGCTTTGCTGTAACCGATGGAACCATGAATTCTGCTCTCCACCAGAAAGTCCCGAAGGAGAACCAGGAGGCCATCGGTTCATGATCTGAAGCTAAACCTCACTCGGGTTATGCAGCAGGACATCAACAAGTCCACCTCTGAATGGCTCAACAAACGGAGAGATGGGAGCTGCCTTTGCATCATGGTTCAATATTTTTTTTGGAAATATTCCTGCTTTCTTCACTTCAATTTACTATGTTTACTTATTTAAGAATTTTTCAAACAAATATTACATATCTAATTATGAGCCATTTAGCTGTGCTTGCAGCAGCTTCTGCTGTGGGTCCAGGTGACTCCGGTCAGTTTATTCTGATCCTGCCGAACAAACGACCGCTCATTTTCCTTATAAAGGTGTGGAGCCCTGTGCCCTGTCCAGGGTGTACTCCACCTGTCACCATGTGACAGCTGGTCATCCCTCCACCCAGTGGGCCTACGGTGGTTCCCCCCAGCTGTTATCTCTACTTCCCACCTTGCTTCTTCACAACCAACCTTGAGACATCCTCTCTGGTTACAGGGCAGCACTGATGCAGGGACAGTACAGAGGGAAGCATGACCGTAAATTAGCCTGCAGCCCCACGGTTACACACAACAATAAAAAAAAAGAATCTTGTATATAAAACTTTATTCATATTATAAAATGTCCTCTTCGCTGTACATAGGTTTAGCTGTGTTTCTCTACATTGCAGGACACAGTAACTACACACAAGTCAAATACATGCCCGAAGAAAATAAAACAAAGCATTCCACAGTTTAAACACCACCAGCATTACATTAAAGTAATAAACAGCACAAACACTAATCTACAACATACGTGACACTTACATTCAGCGAGGGGAACGGCTCTGGTAGAATGCTTCAGGTGAGTTTTGTGTCTTTTTTATTTAATATTTTGTTTCTGTCAAAACTATTCTTTAAGACTGATAATCCTGGCGCCCCCTAGAGGCTTCAGTGTGCATTACAGCCCAGAGTCCTGAATGAAATACATCCTTGACAGCTTATTCGAGCAACAGGTAGGAAAATTATGAAAAACAAGTTGCTATTTTTTCAGGATATTAGAAGAAATAATTCTTTATGCAAAACTGGATTCAGTGCTCTTGTTGTTTTACTACAGTGAAGCAGGAAAATACTAAAAATAATTTGCTTTTACTTTGTTTTGTAATTTTAAGATGCATTTCTTTGTCACCGTCCGTCGCGGTGAAGAGAGAGCTGAGCATGAAAGCAAAGCTGACGATTTACTGGTCGACCCTACGCTCGCCTGCGGTCACGAGCTGCGGTCGAAGAAACGAGATTACGGATACAAGCGGTGGAAATGAGCCTCCTTCAAACAGTGTATGTACTTAGAGAGAGGGTGATGAGCTCAATAATTTGGGAGTAGCGCCGCTGCTCCTCCACATCCAGAGGAGCCAGTTGAGGCGGTTTGGGGGATCTAACCAGGATGCTTCCTGGATGCCTCACAGGTGAGGTACTGTATGCCCAGGGGCAGAGCCAGGACACGTTGGAGTGATTATCTCTCTTCTCTGGCTTGAGGAAGCCTCAGTGTCCCCTCGGAAGAGCTACAGGAGGTGGCCAAGGAGAGGGAGGTCTGGGCATCTCTGCCCCTGTGGACCCAAACCCGGGTACGTGTCAGAAAATACAAAGATGGATAGATTATCTTTAAAATGAGAGCTGTTATAATCCTTACAGTGTATGATATCAGTAACTCTACCCAGGGGGACTGGGTTCATCTTCTGGGCATGTTTGCAAACATTAAATTTCATATTGTGTCTCCTCATTTCGATGTTTTCTACATTTTAATATGATTTGATTTAGACTTCCTCTGGATTTTAATGCAACTGTAAGACTAAAAACAGCGCTGAGGTCGGTAAAACCACAGGTATTCATCTTCTGGGGGTCTCGGCTATCCATTACAATAACCTCAAAGTGTTGGTAAATGGAAAATCCGACCTGCTCGTGTAAAATAGGCCACAGACACCATCATCTGCTGGAAGTTAGACTTCAGTAGGAGCTCATTAGGAAAAACAACATCAACGCCAGCGTGTATAAATGTGAGGAAAAAACAAAGAGGCTGATGACGCCTTAAAGGCAAAGTTCAGGTGACGTGCTAAACAGCTTATTCTGTCCTGGTATAAAGCTGATTTAAGCCTGCACACACACTGCTGAAGAGATTCTAAATCCTTTAGTTCTTATAGTAAGAGAAATATCAGAGGAGCCAGTTATGTTTATGCACCGTAAGACTTGCTTTGCCTACACCACACAGGTATACAGAGACTCACCAGTCTCACGCTGTGACACATTCAAACATGGCGGCCTGACACAAGCACACAGAGATAGCTGAAAACGGACTTTGCCTGTGCATAGCCTGAATATGTACATTTGTTAGCTTTCATTATGTAAAAACGTAAAATCTGGGAAGAAAATGACAAAAATCTAAGATGTCTCACTTTTAAGCTTTGGTAGACAATAAAAAGACCGTCCATAATAAACTTTCTGTATATGATTTAAACGGTCTGAGAGGGAACTAAAGCTCCCGCACCCCCTCTGGGCTCCGTGTTCAGGCTTTAGAAAATCGATCCAATGATGACTTTGGCCAATCATGGGTCTTTTTAGGAGACTACACTAGCACACTCTTGACCAGTGGTCAGCTGAGTCAAGCAGAGGACTTCCACCTGGGTGATCAGCGTTCATATTCTGTGCTATATTTAATGTTTCCCATATTTATAAAAAGAAGTCACGATATTTCCCTCATCTATGATATCTCTTTTCTTGCTTCTCCTCTGCTCTCTGTTGCACCGTGTGTGCGCCTGCTCTGCTCCGTCTTGGTGAAACAGGAACGCAGAGCAGAGCAGAGAGAGGTGAAGCAACATTACTCCGGTTCATTTTATTTCATCTGCGGATTTTCTGTTTGTTTTCAACACTCTCTGTTGTTAAAAAAATCCAAACGGAGCAGGGTGCGGCTGACGGCGGGCACATCTGTTTTAGCTGGACATGCTGGTGCTCTAAAACGACAGCGGTTCTGTGTGTCGACAATAGCACCTTTGAAAAGAACCAGAAAAGTATCTCAGTATTTAAAGCCCAACCAGATGGAACCTGAATCTGAGAATAGCAAGTTTTATTAGCGACTGTTAGCCTACCAGCTCTCAGGTATATACAGCCTACAAGATAAATGTCTTAATAAGATACATTTGAAAAATCAATCCTGAAACCTCAGGCACCAAATCTGCCTGAACACATAAGAGCTGAGAAGTCTGAAACAGTAAATATCAAGATGACAGAGACAAATACAATCTGGTGACAGATACTACAAGATTACAATTTTAGATATTGGTAAAAAATAAAAATAAAAAATGAAGGGTGGAATTAAACAATATTAAAGCATCGCTAAATAAATAGACATTATTGAATAAAACAAAGTAAAATGAAAGTCCTTTCCTGTCACACTCTCAGCCGGACACCATGCAGCAGAGTCCAGGGAAGCGCCTCTTCCTCTGTCTGATCAGCGGGTGAGGAGTCAGATTCAGTAAGCTGCTGTCATCTGCAACAAACAAACATGTCATCCCGTTTCCATCACAACCAGAGAAAGGCCAGTGTCAGAGGTCGCCCAAGCACTTCACCCCTAAATATCAAGCAGTGACTGCTTGCGAATCCTTGTCACAGGTTCTAGAGGTCTATGATCTAAATGAATATTTATTCTATGCTTATGCCCTTAAAACAGCTGCAGCACGTTCACAGGTACAGCCTGGTCAACGCTCTGCATGTGGCGAGTTACAAATACACAACAGTGGCCGTGCAGAACTGTAAGTTTTACAGTTTTACTACTGTTTACATGTACTGCCACCATCCTCAGTGGTTAAGTTGGGGTTGGTGGGCCGGCTCTGACTGGGGACACAAAAATTCCAACTTCAGCTGGAACGCACATTAACCTCCAGTCGGATTCTCACCTCCGAGGTGGTCCCCACACGCCCGGCCATGTCCTGATGTCCTGCACGCTTGCAAGACATTTGTGATTCGGTGAGCAAAAGTTTGAGTCTTAAAGACATTTCTGCTTTTTGTTCTTCTTTATCAGCTCTGATTCAGCCTTAAGCTTCATACGCTTATGTACCCACAAGCTTCTTTTGCACTGCTCCTCTAACAACCGCATCTTTTTTACTCATTACAAATGTGACATACCTTGATTTTTCAGCGGCAATGGCATCGTCTCCCTGAGTTTGCTGAGTAGGTTTCGCATCTCTCGCATATCTCTGCACACAGAGGATGAGCAGCTTAAATTATTCTGCGCAAAATAAGAATTCATGCAGAGCGGACAGTTAAAAAGCCGGCGCAGTGAGCGTACCTCTCTATATTTTCAATATCGTTTCCCACCAGCCACTGCTCCTGAGGAAAGTCGATGGGAGAGGAGGACCGGTCCTCCAGGATGGGAACATCGGAGCTCTCATCCAGCCTGAAATCCACCCTCGGCTCCGAGTCTGTTCCTGCACAGACAGCAGTGCTCAACCAAGAAACCTCATGGACTAAAAACACATTTGTGAAGCAATTCGTGATTTCAGGCAACAAAACAAGAAATTCTGGTGCTTCAGCATTCAGCATCTACACGTTCACTTAAATTCCTGTAAAAGTGAAGGAAATGCTTCGGCTTTGTTGACTGAAAATTAAATTTTTTGTAATCTTAAAAAAAAAGACAACATTTTTTCTATTCTGTTTTAAAAATGTAATGAAAATGAACCTGGTGCTCTGCTGCCCCCTGCTGTTTCAACACAAAATGACAGCTCCACTGCAATCTAAAATGGGAAGGTTGAGATCTTTATGTATATCATAGTATGTGGTGTATTATTTCTTCTTCTTCTCTTCCTACCTGAGGGCCCAATAAGCCAGTCTGAATTACTGGCTCAGCCTATTTATCATTTGATTTTTAACAAACAAACAAAGCTGCTTTTCTAAAGCTGCAGGCACACCGGGGGAAACAGCAGCGCGAATAAATGACTGTGACGGCGTGCAATGAACTCGAACTCTTCTTGTTGCCTCTGAAACGGCTGCTTCGAGGATGGGGACCGGGTCGGCAACCACTCGCCGTCAGTTGTGAATTTTGTGCCTCAAGACAGCGATAAATTAGCAACATGATGGAATCAGATCAGTTTTTTCACGAATTTCTTGTCAATTAAATAAATTTGTTTGTGAGAATACAGCCGTTAACTAAAATACAATTACAATTCTGCTGCCACACACAAATTCACATTAACTACTCAAATTCAGTCCAGACAGAAATTCATCGATCTGAGAGAGAAATTCATAAATTCCTCAACAAAGAGCAACATAGTTGCTGCAGGACAGCGATTTAACTGCACAACGATGTTGGTGCTCAGCCGCCTTCCTTTTATTACCCGCAGCAATGAGGTCGTGCTTTCGGTAGTGTCTGCATGGTGTCTGCGAACACGATATACTCAAAAGGTTCTGAAAGAATTCTGATAAAACTTTGTAGGGGTGCAGCTGTATAAAGATTCAAAATATCATGGCACATTTGACCTCTGACCTCTCCTTCAAGGTCAAGAGATTGATATGGTCAAAATAATAATAATGCTATATGGAGCTATTTAATTAGAACTACGTTTCTTACTGCCATTGCTTGTATTGCATACATATAAGCATGCAGGGATTTATGGGGATCCTAAATATCACGTGACTGTGGACCTCTTCAAGGTCAAACAAGGTCAAACTTTTGTATTGGCAACATTTAGGGAATAATATTGATATATGGGGATTCTAAATATCATATTATAGTTTGCATCCAAATGCTAAGTCACATTTGACCTCTGACCTCACTTTTACTGTATATTTCACATCTGCCTTTCTTTCGAGTTGACCCCAAAATTTGTTATATCATTAAAGACAGTAAATGAGCTGCCTGGTTAGAAACATACTGTAATATAATATTAGGTAATCTTGTGCATTGCAGTGGATAATCTGTCTGTGTTAATGAATCAGACAGTGATTAATTGCAAATTGGACTACGATTGTTTGGAGACAGGTTGCCTCCCGTCATGTGACCTGTGTGACCGAAAGAGGTCGCCCAGAAGCTGAGGATGCCGCATGCTCGACCTCTGGACGCCCAGCTGGTCGCTGCAGCTGCTTGCAACTGTTTGTTGAAAATAAAAACAAATTAAATGCAATCACCGGGCAACCAGGTTGCCGTCCGATTCCTGCTCCGGTGTGACTGAGCCATTAGCAGGAAATGTGAAAATACTGGAAAACGCTTCTCTGCCCGGCTAAACAGCTCAAAACTCCAACAAGACTTTATCGCTAGAGCGACATAATGGAGCTGTTTGCGTTTCTCCTGCACACACACTGGAAACAGCAGCAAGTTGTACCAGAAACATCCACTCAGGGCTTTTTTGGATTTTGAATGCACAGTATGTCAGGCTGTAAAGTCTGCATCTCATCACGCTGATTTTTACTGTGTTTTACTGAGTAGATACAGTATTACTCCTGGTAAACAAACATATAAATATGCATATTACACTTGAAAGTGGTTAAAATAATAACGATATGCTTGTCATCTCAAGTAAGACTGAATTTTTAAATATGACACTTTTAAACAACCAAACCTGTGAGCTACTATTTTGAAACAGGCTCTTATTTTTACTCAGTAATGCAGCATCATCATCACACTGTGTGCTCATTTCTGTCACTGTACTTTTTCTGTGCAGCTGCAGCACCCCCAGCAGGCACATGGACTTGAGCATCTCCGTTATGAACATCTCCAGGCAGCACTGCAGCTGAATGAAGAGCCGACAGATCTCGGGATGGATCTCCCCGTCCTCCGGACTGCCGCATTAAGGAGAGGAGAAGAGACACGGAGAGATACAATCAGACACGGAGACGGGGAACGTGCAGGCAGCGTCACAGCTGTCAGGGAGCACGCTGCATTTTCGCAGCTTCCTTTCAGCCTGTTTTTCCACTAGTTTACTGTTTCTGTACAAGACACTTCACAAACCCATCACAGTGCATCACATGTCTGCTATTGTCTTTCATACATGGGTTTACAGCATCGGCTGCCAGCCTCTTTAATCCTATGCACCCCCGCAGCCCTGGCAGATGGACACAATAGCCTTCTCTGACACCTTTTTTTGTCCAAATGTGTTCAGTTAAACTAACTGTTTATCCTCATCTTTGCTAAGAATTATTTTTATGTTTGTTCAGACCAATATCTAAATCAAGCTGGTTCAATCATATGCATTTATACTGACATCTATTTTCTAAGGCTTATGCGTCACTTTGCATTAACTGTTAACTTTTCTGCTCAAAGTTGATTCATGAGTCGTAATTGTTCAGCTAATCTACTCGATCCTGGAGTATCCCTGGTTGAGAATACTAGTATGTACAGTAGCATCTGCAACCGTTACTTTAATAAAGAAAATAATAAACCAAAAAAAAGTGGTTTCATATGGCAGGATTTACTGCCTGACATTAGAAATACAATAAGTGTTAATATTTTACCATATATACCAAACTTTGCTCTTACCCCGAAACAGAGATGACGGCGAGGTCCTGGTGCGCAGCCCGGGCCACGGAGCATCCTTTAGACCGCGTGTGGTGCATCTGAGCCCGCAGAGACGGACAGTCGGCGGAGATCTCCCCGACGGATATGACCTGCTCCCGGTACAGCGCTACGAGGGTGTTGAATTCCTGCACAGTCTTAAAGAACACAAACCATCGTGCGATCAGGAACCACATGATATCACTGTATGTAGAATAAATGCAGCCTGAAAGCGACTCACTGCAAGGCTTTTTTATTATTATTCATTTTGCGCCACTGCAGCTGCACCTGCACTTGATAAAGTCGGATTTATCTGGCGACACACACGAATCTGTCCTCTGGTGCAGAGCTGAGCTCATGTCAATCATTAACAGACATGATTATGATCCTTATTTCAGTACCCACCATCCTGCTGTCGTCCACGGCCCCCTCCGTGCTCTCTCGGCGCTCCGCCTCCGTCTGCGCCCCTTTACCGAGGGGAAAGATGCTCCCTGTGGACCTTGGGCGCTTTTTCCGCCCGTACGGTGCAGAACACATGCATGCACACCCACGACCGGAGCCGAGCCAGACGCAGCGAGGGATACCCTCTCTTTTCTGGTGGCTGCTGTGTCCTCTGTGGAGAAGAAGACGATGCGCGCAGACGCTGCTGGGTGAGGGCTTCTTTTTTTTTTTTTTCACCCTTAATGCTTAAAGCCCCCCCGCAACAGTGCGTGACTATTCCCCGGAGCAGGATCAGAAAAGATCCCCCAGCAGCTCCCTCCGCATCCCAGCCGAGAGGAGAGTCACCTTCAGCCCCTCCTGAAGGCCGACAGGGAGGCTCCTCCGTCTTCCGCCCCACGCTCACGTGTGCGGAGGATACAGACGGAGCCAACGGCAAAACAAGTCGTCACCCTCCGACTGAAAATTAACTGTTTATGTGCATCCAGGAAAAAAAAAAGAGATGATTTCTTCCATGTGATGCACATAATTTAGACTGAAACCGTTTTACCTCAACCTAATCACTATCAGTCAGGGGCGTGTTCAAAGTGGCAGCAGCACCCCCCCCCCCCCGAAATATTAAATGTGCCATTTTGCAGATTTTAAATACTAATCTACCATATTATTATATATCAACCTACCCAACATGATATAAGCAATATAACTCATCAAACATAGCTGCAACATCAAAGTGACATATTAAAAAAAATTAGTAATTATGCCAAAATTTACATTTTGGCATCACTGTAATGTAAATATGATTCTGCATATTTAGTAGTTTACATTAGACATTTTAAATATATTTTGATGCAAAAGTTTTTGTACTACTAATCAAGCATGGCTTGGGCGCTATGGGGCGCTATGGGGCGCACTGGGGTGCAGGCAGCACGGCTACGGGCAGCACGGCTACCCTGCAGCGATTCTAAGTTTTATTATTATATCACCATCATAATCATCAACAACCTTTTTCCTCTCCAATGGGAGCCCAAGGCAGCCCCTAGAAACATCAGGTCAAAGGTTATGAAATTTGGTACACTTCCTCGGGACGGTCTCATTATCATTTTTACCAAGTTCTGTGCCACTACCTTGAGCAGTGTAGCGCCACCACTGGGGCAAAGTTAGGCTTGCATTTGCGACTGTAACTCGTGTGGTTTCTATAACGATGCACTGTTGGAAGCCTTGGATCGAGCCGTGTTCAAATGATAGGAAATGTCTGATTAATAAATGAAACACGGTAACATACACAAAGAGAATTGGTCCAAGTGAAAAACACTTTATTGATTTAACAGGTGTTCTAGCTGCTGCAATTCCAGCAGTGTGAAAGAGACTTAGCAGCACATTAGAATCAAGCAGAACAGCACTTATACATTTTCTGCATCGCCAAATCGATGCAGGCGCATTCCCGTGACAGTTTGCACTTCATTAGTGGTTTTAGTAAGGTACATCTGAACTTCCACACGTTAAATTTAGAGGAAGAAAGGTCTCTCTGCCTCAGGCTGTAGCACCAGCCGTGTGTCAGGACAGCTCACAGGACTGTACATTTAATATGGAAATTATAACAACAGTAAAACTTATATATTTTTTGGCACTTTTGAAAACACGAAGTGCTTCACAGTTTGGATAAAAACACATTAAAAAAAAGGTTTAACCTCTTTTACCTTGTGCGTGCCTGTGTGTGTGTGTTTGTCATGAAACGTACTTGATAATGGGGGTGAGAGGCCGCAACAAGGACACCCGGAGCCAGAGGCACACAGAGAAAGACTCAGGAAACCCAGGCCGCTCGCAGCCCCCCACAAGAACTGAAGACCCGAGACCACACATCCCGATGACAACCGCGTGCCCGACCCTGGAGGAGGACGGCGGTCCCAGCTGGGGTTCCCACGGCCAAAGGGCAAGAGCCTCAGAGAACCAGCGACAACAGGCAGCCAACCCCCGTCATTGACCGGTCATCACAGCACGAGCCAAGTGAGGGGCCCCAGAGCCCCAGGCGCCCGTGAACAGCCTGACCCCGAGCAGATGCACACGCCACACTCATCCACATCCACCCATCATGTTGATGGGCGAATGAGAGCCCCCAGAGCCAGCAGCCACCCCAGAAAGCAGTCAGCCCAACCCAACTGAACCTTTTCTATCACTACAGTTTATAAACTAGTGTTATTGAACTGTATTATTGTTATTTTGTCCTCTTCATGTGTGTAAATAAATGCAAACTAAGCAAAAGAGGTTTCTGTCAGCAGGACAGATTTAGCTTTAATCACATACATATGTAAAAACAATGTTACTTTTGATTATGTTATTATGTCTACATACAAGAAAACAAGAAAAACCCAAAATCCCAAATGTGGAAAGAAAGCTGCCGACACGCTGCATAAAAGAAATATTTGTTTAAAATAGTTTTTGTTCTCTTTGGCATCAAGAGGAAAAATGTGAGAAAATCAGCACTTTCATTGATGCCCACAAAGAAAAATGAGAATCACATCAAGGGCCCGTCACAAATGTCCCTACACAACCTTCCTGTGTCCACACAGCAAACTCACAAAACCCTCTTTCACAGGCCTGAATGTGAGAGCTACTTACAGCACGGAGCGTTTAATTAAACCAAATATTAAAGTAACAAATCTGTAACGTGGTGTTCAACAGCATGTGTCACAGGCACACAATTAACAGCCATCACTCATGTAACAAACAAACAAACAAACAAACAAACAAACAAAAGCAAAAAGCCGTCTGCAGTCGTGAATGGTGTCATTGACATGCTGCAGCCTGACCTTCTGCTCTGGAGCGGCTTCACACACAAACCTAAAAGCCGTAAACAAACTTAATAAATGGATCTTTTTACACTCCATAAATGAGCACTTCCACCTCCTGTGAGAATTGCCTGCTGTTAGCATCACCTTTCCTTTTGTAGGCAGTTCTGCTACTTCATTTATTTATTTGAGCGTTTAATGGAAAGCTGTTTGTTTTGTGCAGGTCTGAATGAGTGGTTGCGGCGGCGGCTGCGGCCCAAAAGAACGGGGAACGGGGCTGCTGGGGGGCAGCAGGGGCAGGACCGGCAGGGTGCTGAACCTTGGTACGGTAAAGTCAAGTTTTCTGAGGTTTCTGAATCTTCTGAATATTCTGAATCTGCTGAATCTTCTTGGCCCTCTGAATCCTCCGAGTCTTCTGAATCTCCAGGGATTTTAGCAGAAGCTTTAGGATAGTATAAACCGAACCCAGGACAGACGGGCTGACTGAACCCGGTCTGGACTCTGTGGAGGAGAGTCACGGTTTCAGTGGTTTTACAGATGCTGTAGAAGGACAGAACACCTGCACTGTGATCCAGGTACACTCCAATTGTGGAGGAGCGAGGGCCCGAGACAGGAGTTCTGATGTTGTTGTGTCTGAACTCATAACCATAGCGGAAACACTCCAACGCCCATGACTTACTGTTGTTTCCAAAGGCGCTCTCTCTCCCTGACCTGCTGATATCTTTGTAAGCTGCTGCTATAAAAACATCGTTGCCGTGCCACTCCACCTCCCAGTAACTACGTGCTGCGAGACTCTCTCTGCACAGCACCTGAGCCCAGTCACAGAATCTGTCTGGGTGATCGTGATACTTAACACGTTTAGCAGAACTATTTTCTACTTTTAAGCTGTGCACGTGTTTAATATGCTGGTGTGCTGTGTTTGGATTGAAGGTGATTTGGCATTTATATTGTGGTTATTCTGGTTTTGGGCTCTGAATCTTCCTCTTCAATTCCACTCAGTGAGGTTATAGTCCACTCCTCACTCAGGACGTCCT
>JAVDPK010000003.1:570423-583729 GCA_034780415.1 Cichlasoma orientale
ATGTAAATTAAATGGATTTCGTACTGTGCATTTTAGTTTATAACCTCTGTTTTGTGGACATAGTGCATGACTGCAAGTCCAATAGTGCACGTAAAATAAAATAAAATTAAAAATAAAAGTTTATCTCCTCTAATGGAACAGCAAAGGGAGGTAAGTCAGTGTTTATGCTCTGTCACCGATCCTGGCTAAACATTCTGCTTTCATGACTTTTAATGTATTTTTTCCAGTTTAAATGGAGGAAAAATTCTGGAATTACTCAAATACTTCAGGCTGTCATAAAAGCCTGAGGAAATGCAAGTAGTTTAATATACCATACCATTTTTTTCATTTCATTAATGCATTAATTTGGCATAATGGCCCAACTTTTCAGCTTATTTTTCTTAATCTATTTGGAAGGTGTTTAAAGCTTAAGATAATAGAAATGAGATTATAAATGTTTATTTATTCTGGGCCAACGCCAGATGGCAGTGTGACATCTCGGGTTGCTCGCAGTGCGCTGATCGTGGTGCTGAAAACAGAGACCGCTATCAAAATAAATATAAATAAATAAGAAAAAGTCATCATATTTCATGTCAACTGAGAATGACTTGAAACAACAATTTAAATTGTTTTAAATTTAAAAAGGCATTTTAACTTTACATCTCGGTAAAATGACTAAATTCCCTTGTTTCAATAAAGTTGTAATAAATAAATATAATTCAACTAAATGTTTGTTTCATTGCTCCTACACCTTCACTGCCTGCGCTGCAGACTAAACAGACATAACCGTGATTCTGTTACAGCCTCACAGAGAAATGACGCATTTTCCATCACTGGTATAAAAACGCAGCATCATTCTCCGCCAGCAGCCGAGACTCGCAGTTTACAGCCTCTCTGCACTTCTCAGCAGTCCAGCTGTCCGCTATGCGCTCTTCAATTTCTCCCCATGTGATGCGCTCAACAGAGTAGAAACTCTCCAAACACATCGAGTTGGCCAACTATGGAGGGCACAAACAACACGACGGCATGGCCTCAGTTTGATAACTCTTCTAACAAACCCCCAAAACCCGAGGACGAGGAGGTAAAGCTCAGTTATCAAGTGGTTACATCCTTCCTGCTTGGCGCGCTTATCCTGTGCGCAATATTTGGGAACGCGTGCGTGGTTGCAGCCATCGCGCTGGAGCGCTCTCTCCAGAATGTCGCCAACTATCTGATCGGCTCTCTAGCTGTCACGGACCTGATGGTGTCGGTGCTGGTGCTGCCCATGGCCGCGCTTTACCAAGTCTTAAACCGGTGGACTCTCGGGCAGGTTCCGTGCGACATCTTTATCTCGCTGGATGTGCTGTGCTGCACGTCGTCCATCCTGCACCTGTGCGCCATCGCTCTGGACAGATACTGGGCGATAACCGAGCCCATAGACTACATGAAGAAGAGGACGCCGAGGAGAGCCGCGGTCCTCATCAGTGTCACTTGGCTGGTGGGATTCTCCATCTCTGTGCCGCCGATGCTGATCATGCGCTCCCAACCCAGCAGCATGGCAGAGGACAGGGCGAACCCCAAGCAGTGTAAGATAAGGCAAGACCCCTGGTACACAATATACTCCACATTCGGGGCTTTTTACATCCCGCTGACACTAATGCTGGTTTTATACGGGCGGATATTCAAAGCGGCACGGTTTCGCATCAGGAGGACGGTGCGTAAAACGGAGAAAAAGAAAGTGTCCGACTCCTGCTTGGCGCTTTCTCCTGCGCTGTTCCATAAAAAGATTCAAGGGGAAGCGCAGGGCAAGAGCTGGAAAAGGAGCGTAGAGCCCCGACCACTGCCGAGCGTCAACGGCGCGGTGAAGCACGCGGAGGACGGCGAGTCTCTGGAGATCATCGAAGTTCACAGCAACTCCAAAGGCAACCTGCCGCTGCCCAACACCCCGAGCTCCGTACCGCTGTTCGAGAGCAGGCACGAGAAGGCGACGGAGGCAAAGAGGAAGATCGCGCTGGCACGGGAGCGCAAAACGGTGAAGACTCTGGGCATCATCATGGGCACCTTCATCCTCTGCTGGCTACCCTTCTTCATCGTCGCCCTTGTCATGCCTTTTTGCCAGGAGTCGTGCTACATGCCCCGCTGGCTGGAGGATGTCATTAACTGGCTGGGCTACTCCAACTCCTTACTCAACCCCATCATTTACGCGTACTTTAACAAAGACTTTCAGAGCGCTTTCAAAAAGATAATCAAGTGTCACTTTTGCCGACCGTGATGGTTCAAGTTTGTGTATGTGCGCGCGTGTTTGCGCGTGCGCGATGGCACCATAGACTCACCGGATCACCGAGGGTCGATCCGAAGACATCCAGGGGAAAGGAGACGCGCCCGCGATACCAACAGCCTACGAATAGTTTAGTCTGAAATAAGACACGAGGGCTCATAATGATTATTGTCGCTAATCACCATCGTTAAATATCTCCAGAGATGTTTGTAGCCTATGCATAGATAAAGCTGTGATCGTTCGATTGAAGCTCCGTGTTGCTCATCCTGTTCTTTGATGTCCAATAAAAAAAATACTTTTTTTCTTTTTGGAAGTCATTATTTTAAATTCTGCAGAAGAAAAAAATTCTTGTGGGAAACTGTGAAGCTACGTTTCCAGCGGCTAACCTGGGATTATTGGACCCACGAAATTACTAATGTCTAATCAAAGTGTTATTGGTAAATCATAAATCATGCTGTGGTTCCAGCTTCTTAAATGTGCGTTTGTTTACAATTTGGGGGCTTTTTGAATCTGATGGTTTCAGTGCAAAGCAATTATTTCATGCCATCTCTTTTAATTAAAGACTCAACAATTTATTTAGTGCATTTATGTAAAATTGATCTATAGATGCAGCCCTGCTACACCCTAATTTTAAACTTTAATAATACATATGTGGCAATTAGCAAAAAAGAAAGGGACTAATCCGTTCATATTTAGTCTCTATAAGGTACCTTCAACTTTTTAAGGATTTTCAGTCTATCTCTGGTGATAACTGTCGTCTAGCTTCTGCAAACTACCCATGAATATGCATGCAAATGATGACATTAAATATCTACTGCAGAGCCCTCGAGCAAGGTGCATAATGAGACACTTTTCCCAACAGAAGCTGTCAGCAGTGAAGGATGTGACTGTGCAGCTTCCACGTGTGGATTCGATTTTTTTTTCTAGTCTGCCTGTGTGAATGTGGCTAAATGACCTCTGCATCCATCACTGACCTGTTGGAGGGCCGCTCATTACTGCCTTAAATCAAAAAATATTAAACAGATGAAGCTGAATTTCTGGGAAATGTGGCCAAAATTAATGCTAAGTATAATTGGAATATTTAAATGGATGAAAGAGTGTCTCCGATTAGAGCATTTCTTTCTACAAGAGGAGGAAATGATTATGTGATTCTGACAGGCAGCGTGGAGGAAGACGATCTTAAAAACGATCGTCCTAATGGGAAACGTTGAGTAGCAGTTGTATATTTAAATCTGTCAAAAAGCACCTTCCTTCCTCACAGGATTTAATTCCCTTCCGCGTCAAACGTGAGCCCCGAGTCCTCAGACAGCTCCTTCTCAGCGCCACGTGCACTCTGATCCTGTCACGTCACGCATGCATAGATGTGACATCAAAGGGTTCATAGTGGAACAAACGACTCCTTATTGCAGTCTGAAAAAATGTGTTTCACCATTCCAGTGGGAGCAGGGCACTCAAACGGAGAGCACCCTGGATGTGCCATACAGATGGATGGACAAAGAACACACACACACACGCACACACACACACATACACACACCAATCATTATATGTGAGCTTTCACAAATAGATTGCAGCTTAAGAGGAAAAGGTGCTGCTTCACTCGTGGCTTCATATCATATAAGTCCATCTTAAAATGGGCGTGAAGGCGGCGCGCAGATGGATGCTGAAGAGGTGGTCGCCATAGAGACATATGGGGGATGCAAACTCCGGGGATGAGGGGCAATTACCTGATCAAAGGCCTGCTGCGACACAGGAGCACGGAGGTGTGTATAAGGGACCCGCAGCTGGCTGCTGCCTCACACAATAAGCAGGTGTATTATTTGTTTTATTTATTTATTGTCTGGTGCATTAAAATCTCACAGTCCTAGAAATCTTTCTCTATTTTAAGACAAGATAAGAAATACTTTCTTTTCCCCAAAAGTTGTGAAATCACCATGACAGCAGCTGAAGCATGAAAAACAACTCATCCCAACAAAATACGAGTAAATACAATAACTCAGAACAAAAGAGCCTGGAAAGGTAACGTTACATTAAATAAGGAGCTCAGTTAATCAGAATCTAAATATTATACAATAAGTAGCTTAACACACACACACACACACACACACACACACACACACACACACACACACTAGAAGCTGTCTGGCAGAGCCACATACACACTTAGGTACCGGTTTGGCCCTCCTCTTGCCTTCAGAGCTGCCTTAATTCTTAATGGCATTTGTTCGACAAGGTGCTGGAAACATTCCTCAGAGAGTTTGGTCCATACTGCCATGAGAGATCTGTGATGTGAATCTCCCGTTCCACCACATCCTACAGGTGCTCTGTTGGGCTGAGATCTGGTGACTGTGGAGGCCATCTGAGTGCAGAGAGCTCTTTGTTCACTGCTCTTTGACATCCAGCAGTGGTCATTAATGACACACCACAAACACCAGCCTAAAATGCTGATACAAGACGGGATGGATCCATGCTTTCATGCTGTTGTTGACATCAAATTCTGACCCTACCATCTGAATGTTCAGCAGAAATCGAGACACACCTTCTACTGTGTGAATTCTGCCCTCAGTTTCCTGTTCTTAGCTGACAGGCGTGGCACCCAGTGTGGTCTTCTGCTGCTGTATTTTGCTGTATTCACTGTGTTGATGTCAGGACCGTTCTCTGTAAACCCGAGAGATGGCCGTGTGGGGAAAGTAGATCAGCAGTTTCTGAAACACTCGGTCACATTCCCGCCACATTCAGTCACTTAAATCACCTTTCTTCCCCATCCCGATGCTCAGCTTGAACCGCAGATGCTCAGACATGTAAACGTGCTCAGATCATCTTGAGCATGTTTACATCTCTAAATGCACAGAGTTGCTGCCACATGATTGGCTGATTAGACTTAACAAGCAGCTGAACAGTTGTACCTAACAAAACAGCCGTGATTTCATACGTTTTAACAGAACCTCTCAGATGTAGATACTTTTGAAGATAGATAAAATGTATCTATCTTCAAAAGATGTTTTCAAGGTAATTTTCATGATGACAGGATGATGTAGAACATTTTCAAGCGCTTCAGAATTTTACATGTAGAATTCCTTTTGTGGCCTGAAAATCTGATTACAATAAATTATAATAATTTTCTCTTACATTGAGCCAAAAATTAATAATATGCTTTAATTAGCTTTTTTTTTTGGGCCACAGTTTAAATATGTGGGAAAATGCAGTTTTATAATTTCATGTATGACCAATGAAGAATTCATTTATTTTATTTGAATAATGCAACATAAAGACACACATAACAGCGACAAAAACCGGCTTTCCTATTTTTCCACATGAATCTCATAAATAGTTTTGTTTTATTTTTAGTATATTTTTTAATTGAATGATTATTACTTTTTATTTTTGTTTGCCAGTTTAGTTTGTAGCTTAAAAATGTAAAATCCTGAAATCGCAGGCTATTTTTAGGATTTCTACTTTCATTACATGTTTATGTTGAACTCTTTTAAGCCAAGTTATAGATTTCTTAAACGCACAAGCGTAAAAGTCAGCCAGAAAAGAAACAGGAGAAGTCTCACAAGAAGGACTCAACTGTTTTGAAAAAAAAAAAAAAGATTATGTATTTTTGTTTTATCTTCTTATCTTGAAATATTTCAACACAAACCCACATAAAGTCCTGGAAGTGCTGCAGAAATATTTTAAACTACGGCAGTCTCGTGGAGTTTGATGGATGTAGTTTTTAGCAGGAAGTGCTAGATACATTACAGGAAGTGGGAATCACTAAATCACTCTTTTAGGTGTTCCCCTGAAAAACAAACCCAAACTTCTATAAAGCACCCAGACAAAGAAATATTTTTAGTCTTGCATAATTCAAAATAATCTTTTCCCCTCCCAGCAAGCAGCAGATTATTGCATCCTAACACGCAGAGAAAATTACTTCAAAACTGTGTCATCTTTCCCCCTCACAAAAATGGTCCAAGTTCTTTCTTTGATGCCTGATTGCTCAAAGTTTCCTCCTCAAAATGAACAGATTAGTCAGATTTGCCATCATCCTCTAGAGATCATCTCTCAAAACACCAGCAGCAGCTTCACGAAACCTGCTGAGCAAAGCCTCAAACTTTTCCCTGAGCGGTCACTCAAAAATGTGCAGGGCAGAAAGAAAGCCACTAAAACACTGTTTGGATGCTCGTGTGTTCTCCAGCTCGGTTTACCGCGCTTCCTCCGGAGACGGCAGCCAAGTGCACTTGGCTGTAAATCAGCCTGCATACTGGAGGAGGTGAAGAGTGTGGATTAAATTTCATCCATACACTCTCGAACTGTTCAGTCGAGTTTCCCCTGCCGGCCTGCCCGCGGAGCTCTGCTGTCAGAGGAATTACGTTACGGGTTTTCACAACCTCGCATAAACCAAAGGCGGAATAAAGTCTCCCAGTTATCCTGAATTGTTTTTCTCGGAACTGCTGGTTAACCAGCTTAGCTCAGAAATCGGAACAGTGCTCAGAGTACATATAGGAAATGAACATTTATCTTTTTCAGTGTCTTTTCTAGACGCTGAGACTTTTGAAGCATTGCTGGAAATCTTACACTTATAAAGACCAAGCAAAAAAAATGATGTTTATTGAGTTTACTTTCCAATTTTGTAGCAGCGTGCACATTTTTTTTGATAGGATGAGTTTTGGTTTGTGCCTGTGTTGCTTTAAACCAGTTAATTTTATCATAGATTTAAGGTTTATTTTATTCAAAAAGGGCAAATGCACGATAAATGACACGAGCACTTGTGTCTACTGTGTAAATGCGTAAGATTTTAGCACACAGGCTGTCATGTGCAACCCTGGCAGGTCGAAAGCATTTACACACAGTGAAATGTGAAGTAATCCTTCTCCGTATGACTTTGTAAGTTTTCAGTGCAGGAATTTCAGCCTGCTCTTCTTTACAATGTTGCTTCATTTCATTGCAAAATAAATATAATTATTTTATTGTGTTGCATTTGGTTCAATGCAGCTATTCAAAGCTTAATCCTGTAATGTAAGAATTAATACTCTCCCGCTTCCATCATAGCAAAGCGCCGTGTAATTACAGAGCTCTGAATGTGTAGCCAGTCTTTCTTTGGCGATCAAACTTCCGTTGGCGGGCTCATGTGAAACACACATTCCTGGTCATGCACGAGTGTCTCTCCTGGAGCAGTAAGTAAACAAATGAAGCCTCTGCTGTGAAGTCGTGATGGTTCGGTGTGCAGCTCGGGGCTCCTCCAACAGTAATGAAGTCATGACTCATTATGAGTACATCTTTATTAAATTAACTTTGCCAACTGGAGGCTGGAGCAAAGTTTTAATGGATTTAAGTGCTCCAATCCTGCATTTTGACTGAACTGAGGCAAAGGATAAATACTTGGTATTGTATCTAATCTCTTTACCTGATTTATCAAATCTCAACAGGGGCTTAGAGCTTAAATTTCCCATGTAATAATTAGGGGTTTAAGGGAGATGATGGTCTGTGACTAGTTATTGGCTAAAGCGATTGTATTATTGCTCTCTGTCATTGCTCTCTCCTTTCTCCCCAACTCTTAGCGCCTGGCCTCCCTCAAGCTGACCCGCCTGAACCTGCAGCAGGTGTCAGCACTGTGACTTTGTTTGGTTTCAGACATCAATTTAAGTTTGACATCAAACAGAAGCTCTTTGTTTGTTGTCTTGCTGTTTGATACCCTCTGCAGGTGCTCACTCTCATCTCCAGTATATTGAGCATGCAGTGTTAAAAAGTTACTATTATGTGTATATAGGAAACGGAATAAGCAATGCAAATCCTAGGCAACTGGAATATCCATCCATCCATCCATCCATCCACCCACCCATCCATCCACCCATCCATCCATCCACCCATCCATCCATCCATCCATCCATCCATCCATCCATCCACCCATCCATCCATCCATCCAGATTCTAAGCAACGGTCCCCAGACCTAACTCTCCCCAGCCACCTTCTCCAACAGTTCTGGAGGGACTCCGAGAAGTTCTGAGATGAGCCTCATCTCAGTTGAATATGCCTGAAAGATCTCACCCAGGCGACATCCTAGTCAGAGCCAGTCACCTCAACTGGAGACTTTTGATCCAAAGTGGTAGCAGCTCAATGCTTAGTCCCTCCCAAATGACTGTGTTCCTCACCATGTCTCCATGGGGGAGGCCATACACCACCCGAAGGAAGCTAGTATCTGCCACTTGTATCTGCAGTCTCATTTGTCTGGTCACTACCCACAGCTCGTGGCCATGGATGATAATCGCCAGCTTCCTTTTCATGCTCAGTTCTCTCTTCACCTTAACGGACCAGTACATCATCCTTCTCCAGTCCATTGTCAATGTCCCGCTCCCTCCTTCCCTCACCTGTGAACAAGACCCCGAGACACCTGAACTCTTGCAGTTGGGGCAGCAACTCATTCCCAACCTGGAGTGGACATGCCACTTTTTTTTCCCGACTGAGAACGATGGCCTCAGACTTGGAGCTGCTAATGCTCATATTATCTGCCTAGTACTCCGTTGCAAACTGCCCGCGTGTGAGCTGGAGGTCCCCAATTTGATGAAGCCGCATCGTGTGCAAAACAAGGTCCCAACGCCACCGGATACAAAAACCTCCTCACTTTGGCTGCGCCTAGAAATTGTGCCCATAAAATTTATGAACTGAACAAAGAGCCTTAATTAGCAGATATGTTTGACTGCGCACTGACAGTTTATGGATACAGATCGCTAATAAAGCTTCCCAGTGTTGGCTGATAATTTAGGACTCCAGCCGCTTCAAAAAACGAACATGGTGACTAAAACAGCAATGTCAGGGCAGCCGGCAAGGCAGCTCCATCCACCTTTAATATACAGTCTACAGTGTGGAACCAGGCAAGTAAGATTTCCTTTAAAGAAGACCTTAATCATCAAGCAAATTAGGTGATGATGATGATGATGGGATAAGAAATACTTTAGTTATTGCACACTTCTGAAACTCTTTTGTTACAGCAGTTGAAATGATGATAAACAATGATAATAAAGATAATAGCAGTATGCAGGAGGAAAAATTAGAAATGAACTGCATTTAAAGGATAGAAATTCCGCAGGGATTGTTGCATTTAATGTCTAATTGTAAGCGGTCAGTGGTCATTTCTCCCGCTGCAGTTTTGTCCATTTCTAAACAATAAAAGGAAGCTGCAAACGTCAGAGTCGCAGCACACGTTTTCTTTTTCCTCAAGAAGAATGGAAAAGTTCTTTTTGATGCTCAAAGCACAATATCATCTGTGCCGCCTGGGAAAGCAATTTCTACACATCCTCATCCTGTGTTATTAAGGATGGATCAATCCATGACATTTTCCATCTGCCTCTTAAATCCGCCTGTATGGACCTTTTGGGACGCATATAAACATTATGAAGGTGGAAGTCTGTTTTTATTGCTGAAAACCGACAGCAGTCTTTTCTCGAATTTGACTGCACGATTCCGCCGTTACCGGAGATTTCCTCGCGGTTTAAAGACCATGCTTGATGACTTGGGTTTAATAACTCAGGTTCTAAAACGTGCACTCTCACTGGTGCCATCTGGTTTGCAAAAATAAGATAGTGATGTCCAAGCTGTTAAACCTGAGGCTTTGCAATCTTTGTGCACAAACTGTGATGTCACAGCGATGCTGTCCATCTGTCGTATACAGTTGAGAAACTTAAAGTGCCGCAACCTGGACAGACATTGTGAAATATAAGGGCGACTTTGTAGCCAAGGGTAAAATGTTTTTGCTTGCAGTTGCGTACAGCTGTGGACACCAAGGAAGACACTTGGTGTCCCAAACAGGACGTTTGTGGGTTCCTCAGTGCTGACTCAGGGGTTTAGTCCTCACCCTGCTGCAACTCTGTTTATCAGCCAGCATCCTGAAGACATCCGTGCAGGTTTAAAGACAGACAGCATCATGTTTGTGCATCTTGTGAGCAGTGTTGGGGTCGTTACTTAAAAAAAAGTAATGCATTACATATTGCTCGTTACTTTTCTTAAGAGTAGTGCAGTATCTTACTTAATTACTCACCGGAGGAAGGGATTCGCTCTTTCTGTCAAAGCGGCGTCACTCTTCCTAGATTATTTCGATTTTACCAGAACAAATCTTCATGGATAAGACGATGGTGCGCTTTGTCTGCAGCTCTGATACATCATTGATATTCTGGGTCCATCGCTCGGGCTATATGCTAATTGTAGCTTGTAAGTCGAAGGTGTACTTCAGGTAAATCCGTGACCAGTCGCTGTTCAAGGTACATTCCCCATGCGTAACCTTTTCTGGCATTAATTGATCATTGACCTTATTTAACTTACTAAGATGAATATTTTATAACTAATTCAACTCTTCTCTTCTTTTAGACCTCATTAGACGCACTGGAAGTGACATAATAACTCTCAGGAAAGCAGACGCTACAGATTCCAGTTACCGTATCAAATGATAAAATTAGGGGGTTGAGGAACTGGTTGGAAAAATTGCATTAATCTACAGTCTTCAGTGAATGGTGTCATCTGCGCAGATTTAGAGATGGACAACATCACGTTTGTGGCTCTCGTGAGGCAACGCTTTAACATAAAACTGCGGCACTGAGTTATTGAAAGTGACGCTCCAATGGGACGAGGTGAACATGATTACCCCTTCCATCAGCACCTCTCACGAGAACACATCATCGGAGCGTCATTTCTAACTTACTGAGGCATTCAACACTGCTTTAGGCTTTTCCATTAAAAACTGATTTAATATTCAATGTCTGCTGATGGCAACATGGACAAAAAGACGTATTTCAAGCACTTCTTTTCTTGGATTAAGAGGGAGTTCACCTCCTGCTCACAACTGAACAATGTACTAGATTAAAGACTAATGCTTTAATACTTTTACCTTTTACTTTACATTCATTTCCCTTAACAATATTTTTGATCTGTCTGCTCTTATATAATGATTCATGTCCGTGTGCAAAGAACGACTATTTTCCACTTTTAAAATGCAAAAAAAAAGGTCCACCTTTGGAGGTTGGAGGGGTCGATGAATCACTTCACCTCACATATTAGACTCTTTATTGAAATACATTACTTACAAATTCATGCTGACGGTCAATCCCATGCTGCCCGCTGAATATGATCAATCTGTCTATATGTGCCACAGGCCTGAGTGAAGGTTGCAGATGATCTTATTATGGTCTCTGACAGTGGACTCATCTCCGTGCTTGTCCTGTTGGACCTCAGTGATACTGATAGCATTTCATTGCAGACATCAGAGCATGCCATAGGTTTTAAAGGTACTGCACTGCAGTGGTTTGAATCATATTTATCTAATAGACTCCGATTTGTTCATGTAAATGGGGTCTTCTTCACACACTAAGGTTAATTATGGAGTTCCACAGGGTTCTGTGCTAGGACCAATTCTATTTACATTATACATGCATACGTATTTGTGGTCTGTCGTGGTTTGGGGCTGCATTTCAGCCAGTCTTGGTATGCTCGCTGACTGAAGGGTGCCCACCACAATGCGAAACTCAAGCGGTTTGTAATAAGTCACCACCAGAATGCAAACCGATCACTCCTAACCTGTTTATCGAACCATTTTAGTGAGTTGTTGCCGCGGCAGAGCTCATTGTTTGCTCAGCTGGGAGGTATTTCCTGAGCTGGGTTTTCATGGCAGCGTCCCTCCCTCTTTCACGCCGGTCTTTGCATTCTTTGTGTTTCCTCTGCTCTCTCTCTCTCTCGCCGTATCGTTTGCTTTTCCTTCACTTGCAGTTTTAAATTACTGTGAAATTAATTTTAAATCATCTCTTCGACACGTACAGTCGCTCAACTCTTAACAAATTTAATCAGTGCTCTTCCCTAGCGGCTAAACTTGCCCAGATGAGCACGGATTAAAAAAGGCACAAAGATTAGATCTGTTGTTTCTATGGTAATCTCAGTGTCCACCTTAATGAGATGAATTTTTCTTCAGTTCCTCAACATGTTTTTACCAACCAACCTCTCATTTATAATTCAGCACTAGTTTGTAAAGTCATGAGGGAAGACGTGCGGATGTTTGTTGCTCTCTGCCTGCTGGGCTGAAAACGGAGACCTTGTGTGAGACGCGTCTTTAGTCATTTCTGCATCCACGTTTGCTCGCGAGGTCGCGGCCTCCATACTAAAAGCCAGTTAATTCAATCTGTGCATGTGCTTCTGCGATGCCTCGTAATTGGTTGTAAGCTGAGGAGGAAAGACATTTGTAACAATATACAGCAGAGGCAATTAAATAAAAAGAGGAAACGTCAGGCAAGGATGAATATGAATGTGTTTGTGTTCTGGATGAATTGAATATTAATCTGAGTTTTTCTTTTTGAAATGTTACATATCCACTTTAAGAACCCTTGAAAGAGGTTCATGCAGCAGGGGAAATTATACGTGAGTATGCATATCCATAACCGCCATCGTCACAGAAAGCTTTGTTAACGTTTTAAATGCAAATGATACAAGTACAGTTTAATGGAATCTGCATTTTCCATGTAAAGATCTTCATAGAACTGCTTCGTAATTCACTCAGTCAAGCAGCAGATGCAGCAGCATTGAGAGATAACAGGCCCACTTTAGGCACCCACGTGGTTTGGATCTTATTTGGACCTTTGAGTTTTCCTCTTTGTTCTCTTTTTTCTTTAACTTGTTGATTTGTTTCATTCTCATTTGCTGGTTTAGGTGCTAAAAACAACTTTACTTAGGTTTAGGAAATGAGTCAGGTTAAATTGATGTAGCCTTCCCGGTCTAAGAAGTAAAAGCAGTGCCAAAGTGCCTCAAACCTGCTTGCTTTCTACTGGCTAGTGAGGGGCAATGACTCTAAAGTCAGATTGTATAGAAGTCTATGAGAAAATGATTTATGACCCCAGTGAACATTTCCCTGATTAATTAAATGCTAACCTTCACACGCATGTGAACCTGAACAACATTCTTAATCCAGAGGCTTTACTTTAATGTGGGCCCTTTGCAGCTATAACAGCTTCAGCTCTTCTGGGAAGGCTTTCCACAGGTTTATGGGAATTTCTGACCATTCTTCCAGAAGCACATCTGTGAGGTCAGACACTGATGTTGGAGAGAAGGCCTGGC
>JAVDPK010000004.1:0-11866 GCA_034780415.1 Cichlasoma orientale
TTCTCTGTTTATGAAATGCTGTGTTAGTTTATGCAGATGTAACGAGACTCAAACCTTCCAAAAAGTTCAACTTTTGTCTCACAGAATACTCTCCCAAAAGTCTCAAAGATCATCAAGATGGTTTTTGTTTTTTGTTTTTTGGAGGGGGGGGGGGGGGTCAGCAGTGGTTTTCACCTTGCACCTCATGGTTGCTCAGTCTCTTTGTTATTGCTGAATCATGAAAATTGACTTTAATTGAGACAAGTGAGGCCTGCAGCTCTTTAGATGTTCTGGGTTCTTTGTGACCTCCTGGATGAGTCGTCGTCGTGCTCTTGGAGTAATTTTGGTAGGCCGGCCACTCCTGGGAAAGTTCACCACTGTTCCAGGTTTTCTCCATTTGCGGATAAAGGCTCTCACTGTGGTTCACTGGAGTGAAGAGTGAGCCAAAATTCCTCTACTGGGATGTGAAAGACTCATTGCCAATTATACCAAATGCCTGATTGCAGTTCTTGCTACTAAGGGTGGCACAAGCAGTTGTTATGTTTAGGAGGTAATTATGTTTTTCACACAGGGGCAGGTAGGTTTGGGTAGTTTTTTTCCCCCTTAATAAACGAACTCATCATTTAAAAACTGCATTTTGTATTTGCATAATCTTACAATTTTATCCTCCCAAATCTTTGCATTTTTTTTTGTCCCTGCTATGGAAAGTGCACTCATTTCAAAGTGCCTACTGTACTTAATAGAACTGAATAAAATTATGTAATCCCAGTTAAGCACCGAAGCTCCAGATCTGACAGATGAACAGGAGTTATCCATCCCCTGTGAAAAGTAGCTTAAAGAGAGCTCTACATGCTCTGTAAGAGGTGGACTCGAATGAACTAATGTTCACTACACTGCAGCACTGACACAGACTAAGTAAGCGTAGTTGTAAGCATCAGTCTCAGCAGAGCTGCGCCCATACACCTCTTTAATAATCTGCAGCTAATCAGCTAAAACAGGAATTCATAGGCTTATTAAACATGCTTAAGAGAACGGCTTGGCACGTGAAACTAGAAAAAGACTCCCTGGGGTGGAGGATTAAGTTACTGTGCAAGCAGATTTGTGCTTTACTCTATTGTTCTGTCATGAGTTTGCCTTTTCACTTAATGGGGAAATCCATTGTAGGGCGGAATTTACATTATGTTTGCAATACTGTACAAGCCAAGCATGTGCGGAACGAATTACGGTGTGATGTAGAGGGAGTGCGGTGCTGTTAGGAAGTCGGTTTTTTCCAGATTTCTGCTGGAAAAATGATGACGGAGCTGCTCCGAGTTACTGCAGCTACTGTACTCACGTTTCGAGGCATCTTTAATCTTCCTTACTGGAGTATTTTAGTTTAATAAGCCACTACAAGATGAGCTGAATTTTATTTTCCTAATAGCATACAGAGGTTCACTTGTTTTCTCATTCTTGCTGTCCTGTTATTAAAGCGGAGCTTTGGTTTATTATACCTGGGCTCTAATTTCATCATTGTGGTCACTGCCGTCCCCGGATGTCCTGAGACACTGATGGCAGGCAGCAAAGATGATAAATAACTACTCGTCATGTTAATTGGTGAATCTGGGAACACGTCAATTTGGCCAAAAAATACCCTTAAAGAAAAGCAAAGTAACCCCAAAAAATCAGGAAGAGGCAGCATTTACTGTTAACTACATCGATTCCAATGCTGCATATTTCATCAGTGATCTGCGCAATGGTGCATATCCAACTATCCGACTAATTTAAACAGTGATACAGCGTTTACATAGTTTTTATTAATATTTTCATTGTAACCTGTAACCGTGTTTCATATCAGTTATCCAGTGTTTGGATCCTGGCCAGTCTGGCCCTTTAGAGAAAAAAAACTCTAAAAAGTAAAACTGAAAAAAGCATAAATCATAGAAACAGGAAAACTGCACGGTTAGAACTAGTCTGTCATTTTTCTTTCTCCTCGTGGCTGATATGATGGCTGATCATTTGTATTTTTCTTAAAGTAACATTTTTACCGGTTCAAAAAGCTAAATTAATCACCATTCATTCAGGTAATTTAAGCAAACCCTTCAAAACAAAAGCACATGCTGGAATCACTTCGCGTCTACGTGCCACATTTTATTTAGTCTGCATTTCACTGGAAATCAAATGAAATAATTGGATTTTATTTCGCCTCTCTCACAGCGACAGCCCGCCTCATGTCCCTCCAGACGAGCTCTCTACAGACATAGTCATCCAGGTCATCAGTAACATGACCCAGACCATCAGACAGCACTTCCCCAACATGACAGTCTACCCAGCAGTTGGAAATCATGACTACTGGCCTCAGGTGACTTTATGCGAGTAGACAGCAAAGCAGTACCTCAGGCTTTCCTCAGAGAAAAATAATGATGTATGCTGGACTAATGTTGGCAGGGTGCGTCACGTTCTGAGCTAAAATGAAAGTGTAACCTAATCATTAGTTGCTGTGTGAAGTTTTTCAGTTTGTGCTGCCATTTTTTTTGCAGAAGTGACTGAGGGAAGTTTTTCTGATGCAGACTATCAGCTGACTTTGACTCATTTATGTGGTCGAGCGAAATCCATCTGCATTATCTGCTATTGTATATGAGAGTGCATTTCACATTTGTAATAACATATTGGCATGTAACCTACTTTGGGATAACACTGCATATCTTTTGCTCATCACTTTTCTTAGGACCAGATGCCAGACTCCACTAATGCCATCTACAAAGCTGCTGCCCAGTTTTGGAAACCCTGGTTGCAGCCTGACGCTCTGCTAACGCTCTCACAAGGTACGTGAGCCGCTGCCAACAGAAATATATATACGCAGCAAACGTCTGAGAAGTGTGAAGTTCCCACATGAAGAAATGAGGAAGTCAGAAAACCACTGACCTTTGTCATGTGATTATGAATGTCCTTTGATGCAGCAGGGTTTTGTGCTGGAACTTCATTTTGTTCTGCTCTTCCAGGCGGTTTCTATTCACAGCTGGCTAAGCCCGGTTTGCGGGTGGTTAGTGTCAACACCATCCTTTACTACGGCCCCGATAAAGTCACGCGTAACATGACAGACCCTGCTGGACAGTTTGAGTGGCTGGAAAAAACTCTGGAGAAAGCTGCTCACAATCTCGAAAAGGTATAAAAGCTTCTGTTGTTGTGTGCTGCACCCGGACCTTTAAACTAGACCTTTTTTTGGTTATACTAATCACCATAGTGATCATCATAGCGATTTAAATGACAGAGGCTGGTCTGTGCTTATATTTTTGCACATAAACCTTGCATAGGTTTGAAATTGTTTTGGATTTTCCATAATCCATTTGGGGCCAAAAGTATACATGCACCCCTCAGCAACTAGCAGCCTGACCACATGCTTTTGGTAGCCATTATTTCCCCATTAATTCGCCCATTTTCACTCCTGTGTTTAAATGTGGCATACTTCTCTCTGCAGGTGTACATCATAGCCCATGTACCGGTGGGGTACCTGCCCTTTGTCAGAAACACCACAGCTATAAGAAAGAGCCACAACGAGAGACTGGTCACCATCTTTAGGAAGTACAGTCATGTGATTGCGGGACAATTCTATGGACACACTCACAGAGACAGCATCATGGTGCTGCTGGACAAACAAGGTGGTATTTTTAATAAATGGAGTTTAATGTATTTCCTCTTCTCCAAGTGCAGTATCAGTTTTTAACAATGACTCACAAACCAGTTGTGAGCTAATTATGTGATTTCTACAAAGATACTAACTCATGCAAACCCCGTAAACACTAAAAGATATAAAGCAACTCCAGAAAACACAAGCTCTTTGTATTGTTGAGGTTATTGATCCATGAGCACAGCAACATTAACACAAAGCCCACCTACACATCACTGCAGGTGAGTAGATTTAAATAATGTTTATGCTCACACACAAATGTCATCGTGACCTCTATTTAAGTAATGCAGCTCTAATATGAAGCGCCTGTTACATCTGAAGTGAACAGAAGAGTATGTCATAAACAGTATAAGCAGCAGTGAGGAGCGTACTCAGTAATTCTGATCATGAATTTAAAAAGAATAAAAATAATTAAACTCAGAGTTGAGCTTGGTCTTACTCCACATGGATGTATAAGAAAAAGAGCATTTTGATGCAGACACAATAAGTTTGGTAGAGACAGCTCGAGCGGTTCTTACAGTACTGATGAAGTCATTTATTTTCACAAGCTACAAAAGATTCTGCCCATCAATCATTTTCATTTTTAAACGTCTCTTATTAAAGCAGCAGGTGCTCTTCAAACAAGATGTTTGTTGTTCAAGTATTTTGTTGTACAGCAGCAGGCTGGAAACTCGTCAAGTCTGTTAACTGAGAACATTTTTTTCTGCTGAGATCCGGTTTGAAAAAGCTTCAGACAAACTGCTGACAGTCTCAAGGAAAGAGCTGACCTACACGTTCCTGTTTTGTGTAACTAAATTGTGTTTTTCTTTGTGTTTCTCTGTTTTTTTTTCTGCAGGTAAACCTGTGAATTCTCTCTTTGTCTCACCGGCTGTTACACCAATCAAAGATGCTGAGCAGACCTACTCCAACAACCCATCTTTCCGCATGTACTTGTACGACAACAAGGACTACACTATGCTGGTGAGAAGTTCTGGTCCCACTCTCAGCTCAGATCTGAATGTCTTAAAACTAACGGACTTGTGCAGGCATGGGAAGAAGGCTGAAAACAAACTATTCTCTACAGTGTTGCTGCACATTGTAGCAGAAAAATTTCCCATTTATGTATGAAAAAAAATCATTGTTTAAACCATAAAAAGCAAAGAAGGAATCAGATATTCTGGAAATCATCAACTGAATACATAAAGCTTTAAGAAGTGGTAAAAATCATGAAATAATTTGTTACATGTAGCGAGCTAAGTCTGTTACACTATAATACATTTGCCCCGACAGGTGTGACAGATCAGTTTTACAGGTGCTATTTTGGTAAAGGGGCCAGTGAAGCCCCGGGGATCGAACCACAATCAGACCTTACAAACCTAAAAAAGCGACGAGTGTAAGAGTACAAAAGAAAGATGAGAACTGTTCAAGCTGGCACCCACACTGACAAATTTAGGTCAACCTAAAAACGTCCCGCACGCCAACACCTACTCTAACTTTTATCTCATTGCTCAAAGACAGAAGCCGAAGTCCTTCTTAATGATTAATCACGGTGTCAATCAGCACACAAAAACCAGTTTGTGGCATTCAAAAAGACTCAAAGACTTTTTTCTTTCTCCTCTTTTCTCCCCCCGTTTTTGCTGCCTTTCTCTCTCTCTGAAGGATATCTGGCAGTACTATTTGAATCTGACGGAAGCCAACGAGAAACAAAGATCAGACTGGAGGCTTGAATATATCATGACTGAGGCTTTTGGACTGATTGACCTGCAGCCGCAAAGCTTGCTCCAGCTGGGCCTGACTTTCATGCTGCCGCAGACCAAAACCTTCGATGAGTATTTTAATCACTTCATGGTCAGCTACAACAACAGCATCACCTGTGACGGAGTCTGCAAGGTCAGCCAGGTGTGTTCGGTGCTCTACCTGGACCAACTGTCCTACTCCAAATGTGCAAAGGGAGACTGGGAGCACAAATAGATCAGAATGAAGGATTGTTGAGGGATTTTTCTCAGGAGTCAGTTTTTTTTTATGTTTTGCTTGAAATAACAGAAAAGGGAAAATCCGTGTATTGCTTGAAAGCTTAAGATCAAAATATAAATATTCTTTGATTATTTATTGATGTTGAATTTTTGAAATGTAATATTTTCTAAATAGAAAGATGAGGTCAGAAAAAGGGAAGTGCAATATAAAACTTCTGCTGTTTGAAAGCATATATCCAAAGAAATGCAAAGAAGGGTCCAGCTGACATTATTTTACCTGCATCAGGACCAAAAGCAACATTAGATAAATCCATCATATGTTTATTCCATGCACTGAATGATTGCAGCTAAGCTTTACTGCCTGAGCTCGTGTTGTTGATAAATCATGCATACCTGACATATTTCAGAGCAAAGTTTAAATCTGATACTTTAGATTTAGAAGGCTTCAGAGGTGCAGAGGACCCGCTGACCTCCATCACACCCCTCATTCACAGCGTTAGATCAGGATGAACATTAGTTCATTAGACCTCAGCCACTCCTTTGTGGGCTTATTTTAAATTCCTCTGATTAGTCAAATGTATTTTTAATGTATATGATGGGGAGTTTGCAACATCACCAAAATTATTATTTAATTATACAAATTAAATATTTAGAGAAAGACCAAAGAAATGTATTTTAATCAATTTTTTTGATGACATAACTGAAATATTAACAGAAGATTTAGGATTTGGAAAAAATGTTTTAAAGTTTTGGACTGTGTGATGCATTCTGCACATATAAAACTAAACCTGCTTCTTTAGATGTTTTTGCATGTTGCATAAACCTGCAGTTTGTCCTGTCATTGAAACACGTTTGTTACGTCCAAGACTCTCAGAAAGACTCCTCTAACTGTTAAATGTGTACAGTAAAATGTACTGTAACAGAAACACCCTGGGTAAAATGTGTAAGAACAGCATGTCAAGCTGCTGCATAAAAATGGAGTACTTATTATGTTCTTATTATGTAAGAGACAAAATATTGATTTGGAGTTTAATGATTATTTTTTTAATTAAATAAAGATCTTAATGCAAAATCTGCATTGACCATATTGTCTTTTGCACTGGCAGGTTAATAGAGCACGAGTTGTTGCAGTTAATTAAATGTAAAAAGAAGCTGAGCTGCAGCCTGTAAGAGTGGCTAACTTGAAAGTCACACTTAAACTTGTGCCGGCTAGTTTGTCTCAGCAGGGGGGGGGGCGTAGGAACAACGGCTAACCCCGGGTGACCTTCATACTCCCTCCCACCATCAGCCCCTCATTTTATTCTTCTCTTCTTCAAACTTTCCAGAAACTCGTTTCTCAGCCAGCGCTTCAAGCATTTGCCCCTCTCCTCTCCCACCCTCCCAACTCCTTTGTCCCTTTGCCTCCCTGATTACACCTCTCCTAAAGATTCAGCTTTTTAAATCAGGGTTTTTCCAGGCTCAGACGGGACCTTTGGGAGGCAACTGCAGTCAGTTCATGTGCAATAAAGGCAACGAGTGTGTGTTACCTTATTTCACTGTAACATTATTAAAGTGCTCACAGAGGAAATATTCTCGCGCAGTGAATGTGTACTGTGTGTTTTTGTTAAACTTTCCCCCTCATGCGCCTCTTTGCCATTATTATTCCTGACCAACCCCTGCCTCCCTCCACTCAGTGCCTTACAGAACGTAACCGTGGAGACAGAGTTGGTGGCGAGCATGGCGATGGAGAGGACTCCATTGCCACGGTAACCATGAGTAGAGCTCCCAGTGCTCTGGGTCCTTTTTTAACTACTGAACTGCCAGATTGATGAGGCCAGCGTTATGCGGCCCGTGTCTGAACTTAAGGCAGATGAAGGTGTGTAGTGTGTGTATGAGACAGGGTCTCATTAAAGGTTCATTCAGGACTTCATTTCAACATGTGCAAGGTCACAAAATATATTCTTTCAAACCTTTATTTTAATAAACTGCATTATTTTGCTTTGTACTCACCAATTCTAAATAAATGAGAATCCCTTCACAGAGCAGCTCAAAAATATCACATCTCTAAGAATAGAGGAGGAGGAGACGGAGGCAAGAACATCACAATCTGTAGTCTAAGTCTCAGCTTTGATTATAGTACCCGTGTGCTAGCTTGTGAAGGGAGTATTACACCGTGCAATATGACATTTGTTTTCTCTTTATGGCAGCTTCCATCATCGGAATAGCTCTCAGAGCCGAGGCCAGGCTATAAGAATGTAAGGGGGGGGGAGGGGGGTCAGGCCTGTTGTTATGGTGAGTGATGGTTTCTGAAAATTGGCCTTTGGTCTCCTTTGTAAATGAGTTTTGATTCTATTATTTCTTGATTGTCATTTACAGAATTGCTGTCACATTAGAGAAAAACTAATATATTTGTCTTTTTTAAAACGAGCGCATTTCAAAGTATTTCCAAGCTTTGATGTATGTTTTTTCTATCTGGTTATGAAATAACAAAGTATGAAAGTTTGTGTTTCCACCAAAAATACATTTGTTTGTTAAAATACATGAACGCCTCTTCCAAATAAAGGTTGTGGAAGCAAAACTAATGAGGCTAATGAGTGAAAGAGAGGCGGTTCAATAGCTGAAAACAGAGCCGCAACTAAGCTGGTTGGCTGGTCGGGGGACTGTCTTCTTAAATGACTGTCTGTCTGGCCAGCTCTGCATTTGGCTGACTGACCCACATGTTCAGGTTTGCATACATTTCTGCTTTAGTTCCAGTTGGCTGGCTGACTGGTGGAGGCCCACAATCAGTTAATCTGCGGATTACTGTCACGACAGTACAGCCATCCAACTGCCCTCTCCTGGGGAGCTGGAATCTGTGTGTGTGTGTGTGTGTGTGTGTGTGGTTCAGATCACCATTACCCTTCAGGTTTCCAAATCACCTAAATCCCCTTTAACATCTGTGAGTTTTAAATGCAGTCCCTCTCTTAATAGCCAGAAACCCCTCGTTTAACTTTAGTGCTGGCAGATTTTAGTTGAGTTATATTTGCTGCACATTTCTCTTTGAGTCGGTGATTTTGGTATAACAGTAAAAACATTTCTTCGGGACAAGAGATCTAAGCAACGTTTTCCAGTTAAATAATTGAGCTTTTGCTAATGAGCTGAAGGCACATTATTTGTTTTTACTGCCCAGTAATGTTCGGGATTCAGCGATCTCTACAGAGCTAAAGGGAGATGAATACGTGTAATCTGTGGAACAGGACAAGATTTCTGGGTTTTTGTTTGCAGCCCGCCGGTGATCCAAGTCCTCGTGAACAAAAATGTTTGAGCAGGTTTTGGGTTCACACTGTTAACTGGCTGATGTACAGCGTATGAAGCTTTTTATTAACTTTTTTAAAAATGTATGTGAATCTGTAACCTCAGCACATCACCTGATGTCTCTGTTCTGACACTGGCGCCCAGTGATTTCACTCAGTGCCTAAATTATTGAGTCCTCTACATGCTATTCAGTCTTTCTTTCAGATTCAGCCATAACAGAGGCTGGATCAAACAGTCACTGCAGACGGGACGCGTACAATAAATCATTCTCGCTACCCTGAGACCCTGAGCAGAAGTGTGTGTATTGGATGGTGAACCAGCGGATTTCAAGCTAAAGAAGCAGGAACAAATCGATATTTTTAACTGTGCTCTGCTGCATCTATAAATGAATAAGGTGATTTAACATTAGTCACGATGAAGGGAAACTTTCTTGCTTTTTACTTTTGTAAGTAATGACACACAGACGTCATTAAGGACTAATGGGTAGTAATTCATTTGGAAAATGACCCAGAATTCAACATGTAGTTCGGATCTGTGGCATTACTTTCCCAAATATGTTTGAACTTTGGATAAACAGAGTGTTATAAGTGTTTTTACACTTAAAGCAGGATCTTTACATCAGCCCTAAATGTGGAGGTTCTGTGCAGCTTATTGAAAAGAGGGTCACCGGTATTTATTGGCCCAATCACTTTGTCTTGAGTATCGTTGTCTGTAGAGCCCCGGCCTTGCTGCATTACTGCCACAGGGTTCGAGCATCCTTTTAGCTCACAGCTAAAGTCAGCAGTGTCCTTAGACCTCAGGTTACCTCCTCCTTCTTGTCCTTGAGTAATCCTTTTTGGTAAACCAGCTGTCTGGACTAAAAGTAATTAGTCCTACTGAGGTGCAGTTCTACTTAGTCTCTCAGCAGGCATTACGCAGTATTATCAGTCACTGTATCAATTCTTCTTCAGTATCAAGGGAAGTTATTGAGATAATTGTGCATACTTATTATTAAAAATGCAGTATTTTTGCATCTAAAACAAAGTACTGCTCAAATTGCCCTCACCTTCCTGCATCGTATGAGCATGTTTTGGTAATTGCTGTGGCACTGAGCTAATTAACAGTAAGACAAAGATGAGTCTTAGTCTGTTTTCTTTAATGGAAGTAATGAAAAGTTTCTCTTTATTTGTTTCTGTTAAGCATCAATTTTCTGCAACATTAGAACATTAGAATGTGCAGACCTGCATAAAAGTAGTAATTATACTAGTTACAGTAAAACTTAATCTCTCACCTTCAGATTAAATGCTACTTTACACATTTTCCACCAAAAAACCCACTTGGCAGAGCTCTGCTGCTCAGAACGACTACACATAAAGCCCCTTTCATAGTTCTGGCCCGCCGTGTGATATTCTCTCACACCCAAGTCTCACACAGTCTATAATGGGCAGAGAGAGAGAGACAGAGACAAAGGGATGGGGGGGGTCTCTTTAGTCTCATGCTTCAGTAGTAATTTGTCAGCGGCCATGAATGGGCTCCTTCATCAGTGATGGAGATAGCAACAAGCAATCCAAGGGTAGTGTATGTATATACGTGCATGTGTGCGTGCACATGCGTGTACACTAGCGGGGGTCCAGTCTCAGACGGCAGTTTGCTCCACACTTCTTGTAGCCCGGATCGCTCCTTTGTATGGGACCACCATAGGCAGTTCCCCCAGCAGCCAATCAGGCTCCGGAGAAGCCATTGCCTCACTGTGATGGCAGCCGAGCCAAGTTGGAGCAGCGTCCACGCAAATAAAGGCTAATTTGAAGAGAGCATGAACGAAAGAGTGAGAGAAGAAAAAGACTGAACTGTAAATAGAAATATGACTTCTGGAATCTGTGAATTTTAGCTGATTCGTGTGTTTTATTGAAATAGAATACAATCCTTTCTGATTTTGATTATTTTTGCCCTTTACACATGTATAAAATAGGATAACAACAATACATGTAATACTTTTTTTTTTTTTTTGGTTGTTTGTGTGTTTGTTACCTGAAAAAAAAAATTCTGGACAAATTTGCATGAAAGTTTTAGCTTTGGTTTGGTCCAGCTTATAAGGGATTATCATTTGGAGGCTATCTGCATCCGGTTTCAGGAACAGTTTGAGTGATTCTTTCAATATGAGAGAGGTAAAATTAAAAATAAACAAATAAAATAAACTAAATGGCCATTTTTCATCACAAAAAAGCATCAAATGAATCCAAATACAGAGACCCTGGATCCAGGGTCTGAGTTCAGGCATGATGTGGAGGGACTTTAGGAAATTAGCCTTTACCTGCTCTTAGTTTATATTCAGTGTTTTTAGCATTTTTATTTAGTATTTCATTGGAGACAGGCAATTCACATTCTGTTCAAGTTTCTATTAGAGTATAAAACTGACCCCCCCCCCCCCCCCAGGGGTGTGGCCTGCAACCACATTAGTCTAGCAGTGCATCAGAAGGTCATTAGTAGCAGTCAAAACTAGTTTAATGTCCTTTAATGGCAACTGGAAAAGGCTCATCATTACTGGTGCATGATAATTATTTCCATATAAGTTTACTACATATGTTCATGCAATCAAAAAGAATAACCATTTCCATTTGGGTTGTTTCAAAATTTAAATATCTGTGCACTGTGTTGCTACTGAGATTAAATTGTGTATATGCACGAACCAACATGTTGTAATAACATGTTACAACATGTAACAGCTCAGTCTTACTGTTATCCATATGTTGATTTGAGTGTTAAATATATTTTCCTTAGGGCCGGTGTGCAGAGGCCAGAGAGTTTGATGTCAGGCAGAAAGTTTTAGTTCATCACAAAGTTAAAAGAAGCAGAGACTGTAAGACCTTAACTACACCCGCTAACAAAGAAGCCTTTCTTGAACTTCAGAGCTGCTGTATTGAAGGCTAAAAACTGGCCTGTGCTTCTGTATGTGTGTGTGTGTGTGTGTGTGTGTGTGTGTGTGTGTGTGTGTGTGTGTGTGTGTGTGTGTGTGTGTGTG
>JAVDPK010000004.1:11966-33409 GCA_034780415.1 Cichlasoma orientale
TGTGTGTGTGTGTGTGTGTGTGTGTGTGTGTGTGTGTGTGTGTGTGTGTGTGTGTGTGTGTGTGTGTGTGTGCACCTTCAGTATGAATGAGCTGGAGGGGCCGGCCACTGACATCCCAACTGCGTGGTTGAGATTCCACTTCCAATTAAAATTTCATCTAGTAACCAGAGTTGTACATTTCCCACTAGAGTAGAGCTATTGTATAAGAACACAGAGCTCGGACTATTGTGGGGATGAGTTTATGAATGGAACAAAGGGCTGCAGCCACTGAAGAAAAAGAGTGTCATTATAATGGTGTTATGAAATTTGTCAGTGCATGTGTTACAGGATGTTAGGAAGCAGAGAGGTTCCAGAAGTGACCAATAAAAGTGTGACCTCGTGAAAATGAAGCAGCAGAGAAAAAAATGCTTTAATGTTTATTTACCCCCTTTTTTGGGGGGGGGGGGGGATCCAATCTTGAAGCAAACATGTTATAAGATGGTAACATTTGATTGTGTTCAAAACATAAAACAAAACATAAAAACTGTTGACTATAAAATTCTTTCATTTGCAGCAGCTGCACACGTGCTGCTCTCAGTGCTTCTGTGCAAACACCCTGCTGGGAGGAGACAGAGAGACGCTAACCTCTCTGAACATATTCTGCATGAACATGTAACATGTGAGCAGACTCTGGCTGCACAGACAGTAAACAGCGTGCTGAGCGCAAAAGAGGGATGAACAAAATACCTCTCATAGTCATTGCTTATTTCCATCCATTCTCTTCCACTTATCCTGTTAAATCAAGACCTGCCATAATAACTGAATGAAGGGAGACTCCCTTTCAGTCTTGTTTATATGTGTAAAGCAGTTGATGGTAAAACTCTGAACATATAAAATCAAAGAGTTTAAGACCAACAGGGAATCGATTCATACTGGGCACGGCACTGAGCTGGCAGAAATGTATACCTGTATAATTTAAAGTAAAGAAAATCATCTGATATGTCTGAACATTGATATCTACCCCTGCCCCAAAATCCCTGTATGATTCAAGCTCAAGTCCAAAGCAACAACTCAGACAAACCACGTTTTCATTGGATCTCCTCAATCTTGTCTTTGCAATAACATGTGATAACATGTAATACTGTGTATTTCCAGGCTGTCATGGCAAAATTGTTCATGACTTAGAAAAATCAAACCAATGACAGGTCACTGGTAAAATAAATGTATTACGCAATATGAAGTCAATCAGGAATTGATGGTGACCATAAGTTAGACCATAAGGAGCTCTTCACACATGTCACAAAACAGCTGATAAAAATCATGTGGCATCCAAGCAACCTGGAAATTTTAAAATAAATTTACATAATCCTGATCTTTGCATAATCCGTTCACAAGGCAGCTTTTGTTTTTAGACTTCGATCAAGCAGAAAGTTACAGTGAATAAATGATGGTTTACAAATACATCTTTAACATGACAAACATAAAGACACAAATGTATGTTCATTCTAACATGATGGCGCTCTGCCTGGTGTCTGTGGCTTTTAATAATTCAGACCTGTGCTTCTGTGGAAAATCAGTGCTGATCCTCTCATCACTCCCTGCATGTGCTCTTATGGATAAAACTAGGAAATCTACATCCAAATTAACCCCGATTTTAACCCAAATGTCATAACATTCTCCACGACTTCTCTAGACTTTTTCACGTCTCTCACATATACTGAGGGTGAACCTGCTCTCAACTGTGAAAAGCACAGGGCACCAGTGGTGGGCCTGCCAATTCTGGTATTGTATGGGAAAGGCCAGTCGGGCTCCACGGTGCCAAAAAGTGAGCACAGGACCCACTAGAGGATGTTGGGCCCTCAGGCCGCCCCCATGAAGTCTGTTTCTGATTGTTTGATCAGAGACATTCACACCAGTGGCTGCTGGAGGTCATTTTGTAGCTCTGCAGTGCTCATCCTGCTCCTCCTTGCACAAAGGAGCAGATACCGGTCCAGCTGATGGGTTAAGGACCTTCTGTGGCCCTGTCCAGCTCTCCTAGAGTAACTGCCTGTCTCCTGGAATCTCCTCCATGCTCTGAGACTGTGCCGGGAGACACAGCAAACCTTCTGGCAATGGCAGGTATTGATGTGCCATCCTGGAGGATGGCAGCCTCTGTAGGGTCCAGGTATGGCCTCATGGTATGAGTAGTGACACTGACCCTAGCCAAATGCAAAACTAGTGGAAAAAAAAACAGTCAGAAAAGATGAGGAGGGAAAAATGTGAGTGTAAAACCTCCTGTTTGGGGGGTTGTGTCATTGTTGCCCCTCTAGTGCACCTGTTGGTAATTTCATTAACACCAAAGCAGCTGAAACTGATTAACACCCCCTCTGATACTTACTGACCACATCAATATGCCACAAGTTTAATTGGGTTGATGCTACACTCTGATTAAAAAGCATTCCCATACGTTTTTTGAGCATAGTATGTATGTGTGTGTGTGTGTGTGTGTGTGTGTGTGTGTGTGTGTGTGTGTGTGTGTGTGTGTGCTCATTTCTTTCCTATAAACTACACCTCTCACCTGTTCTCCTCTCCACAGCAGGTGATTGAATGCAGCTGATACCATCTGCACAGGTTATATCTTAGACCTGCCAACTGAGCTCAGTCGTTTACAGCTGTCCTTAAAGGAAGTGTCTTTTTGTTGTACTGTAAGAACAGATCTTCATGGAACCCTGCTGAACATCCGGGTGTGTACTGTATGGCTTTTCAAATTGTTTCTTGTTGGACTTTAATTCTACTTTGATCAGTTTCAGTGTAAGTTTAGATTAAACTGCTGCATTTACGTACTTGGTTACTGCCATTATTTTTCCTTACAGGAATATTTTTGTTTCTCCCCTCATCCTCCAACAAACTCAGGTCGATTCAGTTACAATTCAGTTTGATTTTATCCATGTAGCCCCCAACAATAGGCTGTCAAAGGGCACATTAATGCCTGATAATATCAAAGTTAGCATGTCTGCTGGCACGTGAATCCTTTCCTTGCTTCTTGAAAACACCTCTATTTTTAAATTTATTTGTTTATGAGCAGATCTGCTTTGTTGCAAATGCATGCAAGTATCTACAGTTCCCTAAAGGAAGAGGTTAAGGTGGTTAGTAAAGGCTTAATCTCTTCTCCTTTCCCAATCCATCCCATCCATTCTTCCCCAGGATTCCCGCCCCCTCCATCTCTGTCTGCTCTGTTTGTAGGGTCAGTGGTTTCACCTACAGAGAGGTTTGGACAGGAGGAGAGGGGTAGTGGGGTGTGGCATGTTGACCAGTGTCTTTGATCACTATGGGGGTTACAATCCAGTTTATTCCACCTGATCAACACTGTCTTGACCTTGTGGTCCCACACCCAGCAGAGGAGCAACTGCATCTGGGGCTCAGGGGAGGTGCACAGGGAAGCCGCCAGATTTTCTCTCCTATCGTTCATACCTTGTTTTCCCTGTTGGAGTTCCATGGTTAAGCCTTCTTTTTAAAAAAAAAAAATCCCCCCAAAAGTCTTGAAGCTTTTGTCTAGTATCACCTAAGCTGAAATCCAGTTTGATAGATGGGACAAAGCGATGCATAAACCTTGAAAGAGCAGTATTGATAAACAGCATCAACAAAACCTTAAGAGAATCTGAAAGAGAAACTTGCAATAAAAAATTAAGTCTAAAGTAACAAACGACTTCTTCCTTTTCTTGATGACGTTTACATGCCAAACCGTTCTGGCTGAGGTCACACAGGTTGTACCAGCGAGTTCGTTAACTGCACGAACGCTGCCATCTGCCTGTTGCTCCGCTCAGTCTTTTTGCTTTTGCTGCTTCCTTTCAGTGATTTGCTGCTGCTGTCTGTGGCTCTGGAGATTTGACTGCTTATGGAAACATTAGAATCAGCTATTCTCCTCTATACAGTTACAAAAAGTCTAATCACAAAAAATTTAATTTTTAGAAATAAAACATCTGATTTAACTGTCTGATATTTTACCTATAAAATTAATAATTCCTTGTTCATATTTTTATTACTATTTATTTACTATTTATTGTGGATAAATATTCATAAACTTAAAGCAAAAGTATTTAAGGGAATTTGAATTGTGTCATATTGACCAGCAGAGGGCGCTACTGCATCACAAAAGATTAAAAGTTTAGTATTTTTCACTGAGGCGTCTCCAGATTCTGTTTATGGATATCTGTGTTTTATCCACTGTCAGGAACACAGTGAGTATCTACTGAGCAGAAATGTTTTCTGGGTAAATATCAGAGGACACACACGCATCAATCATTATCTCATGCTGAGATATATTGGTTTTTGGTTTATTTGTGTTTCCAGAAATTAAATATCTCAAGTTTTAAATGTCATACTATGACTTTTCATACTTGCCCTTTTGCAGAAGCCATTGAATTCCTCTGATACAGCCACCAATATAATGTCTGTGAGCAAGAATCAATAAATAGAGCAATGCCAAGAATCACTGAGATGCCAAAGTGAATCAAGCCCATGCAACATGTATTTGATATTTTAAAGAAAAGAAAAACGTGAGCATGGTTTCAGTATTTAGTCTTCAGTCGCCAACCAGTTTATTTTGTGTTGCGCTCTCCTCCACTATCATTAAAATACAGAATGAGGGAATATCTTTTGGAGAAATGCTCCTCATCCCTTCAGTATAGATGGAGAGACTTGGAGAATGAATGCCAGCGATCACTGAAACTGCTCTAGTGAAATGTAGTTATCTAACTACATTACTACAGTATGCTGGTTTTCCTTTAATGTCTTTGTGAGACATTTAAAGACTAAAGGCAGGACATTGACCTGCGGGGTCTATAAGCCCTGAGTCAGTTGGACATGCTTGCTGCAGCCAGTGAAGTCCTTTGTTTTTCATTTTGTTAGTTAGCTACTTGGACCTCGGAGACTAAAAAGGCAAATCAAATCAGAAAATGGCAGCCTGGCCTTTGGAAACAGAGGTAATGTCTAATGTATGTCCCCAATACATTCAATTTGCTCCTACACCAGCCCATTAGAGCTCAGGGCAATCACTGCAACCCCGTGCATCCCCTGGGAGCCTGTTACTTGCTCTGTACTCCCCTAACCACCCATAAAGGATCTGCCCCTCCAACCACCCCCACTATCAGGGTTTTTTCCAATCACTGCTCCTTACTTACCATCCAATGCATGCTTTAAACGGAGGGCGTATGAGTGATGCGGCAATACTGTAGCAACAAAGTGTATTTTTATTCTCAGCTTAACATTTTAAAATTATGAAAAAACCGAGCAAAAAGAAAATGTGAGCTAAGGGGCGGCACGGCTGCGAACTCTCCCGCAGAGCATCACAACATACTTGGATCTGTTTTGTTGCGAGTGGGAGGCCATTTCATTTGTGCTAATTCAGGAGGAAATGTGCTTTCTGAAAGATGAATTTTTCACTTAAAGACTAAAAAAAACCTCAATTTGCATTTCAAATTTTTTTTTTTTTTTTTTTTTTTTTTTACATGCAATTCCTCTCACAGCGGTGGCAGCTGAACTGAAGTGTTCGAGGATGAAAGGAGGAAAACAACACAGTTCCTTTCCAACAGGTCTGTGTACATTTACTCTATGTGCTAAATCCTCCTTTATTTAATACAGACAGCAAAAGAGGGTTCCACCCAGTGCCGTGAAGTGGTTCTTTTGGCTTTAACCGTTTGAATACAGGCAGGCCAGCGGCACTAAAAGTGCTATAAACGTGTTATAGCAGTGCACAAGTCTAAAGGAGTGTTTCTTCTTAATTTAAGCTCTTCTGCTGCAGCTGCACAGCTGAATAAAGCTCCCTAACGCTCACAAATACAGCTAGCGTAAAAACCAAAGTGCCTTTTTTGAAAGGATATTTTGTCCTGCTTTTCTGGCCATAAACTCAGTAGTCCATAAACTGTCCACTTGTTTTATTTGTTGCATATTTTGTCATGACTGTGCTGACTTTGCAGACAGCAGTAAAGGTGAGTGGGCCGCACACTCGACCATATGCAGCGACACAGTAAACCAGCAGAGAGACAAGCAGGCAGATACAATAGAAATTAATTCAGCATGTTAAAGTGCAGCTGTCTGGTCAGCCCTGAGCAGGTGTCACCTCCTCCCCCTTTCCCCCTCCACATTCATCCATTCATTTGCACCCCCCACCCACCCCACACCCCCATCTGATACAATTCCCAGCTTACTAGTGTAGCTACTAATGTCAATTTAGTCATAAAACAACAGATAGCTGTGCAGTATATGCCCTGTTTTATTATATAGGTTATAAATAAGTGGCACTTCATAATTTGTCCATTCCTGCATCATTCTAACAACCCCCCACGTTTCCCCTCGCCCAGCTCTTTGTTGCTTTATTCTGGGCTGGAACCTCCCTGGCAGCCACGAACCTACAAAAGAATACGTTAAAAATCCATTAAAACAGCTCTAATGTGAGTGATAATTTAAGTTAATGAGGCATTGATGGTGTTATAAATTCATCTTTCATGTAAAATGGAGAAAAAAGTCACAAATTATCAGGATAATTGCAGAACCTTTTTTTTTTTTTTTCTCAGATGCTGATGTTTCTGTAGAAAATCCTGCTGCTTACACTCAGACTGCCGTCGTCCTTTTTCCTTATGATAAACGCAGACTTGCTTCAGATTTGATCCACTGGCATTTTTATTTTCTGCTGTAGATAAAACATAACTCAGAAACTTTTAACAAACCGGTTCAATCTGTCACTGAAAACTGCACCATGAGCAGATGTGACGGTTTTTAGTTCTTTTATATTTGTCTTTGCATGAAATTGCACTGGAATATGAAACACTGACTGATCTCCTAAAAGATGTTTAGAAGGCTTTGGAACATCTCGTAGGGTGTGTGGGAATAAAATGCACAGAAAACACAAATAAGCAAGAAATGAGGATGTTTCATAGAATATTTGGTGAGAGGTTTGTGACCTTTAACCCTTTATTTCTACATTTCTGCTTCAGGGTGAAGAAACCCTTCTTCACATTTGGGTTATTATCATCTTCTGAAACACCAGGATGGCAGGAAAGAGAAGAAATTAAAAAACGCCAACATATCTTTTAGTATTTTCTATCTCACAAATGGCTCTTTACCACCTGCCTTCATTCCTCGTTGCATCTGTTGTCTTTTTATCCTGTACTCCACCCCCTCCTTCCTCCACCCTCCTCCTCCCTCCCCCCCCGGTGGTGACCGGAGCACAGACTCTTGTTGTCAGTCACTTTCCCGGCGAACAGACGGCAGCAGCAGCAACAGCAGCAGGCGGAGCGGAGACGGCAATCCTCTCCCTCCCCACACACACACACACACATCTACCCCACCCCTTTCCAAAAAACCCAGAAACCGGAGACGGGAGGGGCACAAAACCTTGCGGGACACCTGTGCTGTTGGATCGCCCATTTGAGGGCTTTGTTAAACACATTATTAGATATAAAAAATAACACCCAAATTTTGGGTTATGATGATGAGCAGCGGAGATTATTGAGACTGGGATGTAGACGCAGAAAAAGCGGCCAAACCTGCTTCGATTTGACTGTCGGCGGCACCACCAGTAGCACCAGCACCAGCATTGGTCGGTCGGCGGATGGAGATGCGTTGTGAAGGCGGAGGGATGATGATGATGATGATGATGATGATGATATAGCAGGTTGCTGCAGGGTCGTGCCGCATTGCCTGGCCGCCGCGAGCGACGCCGGGGAGACGGTGATGCTGTCGTCGTCATTGTGCCACAGAAAGAGAGAGAACGAGAGGAGAGGCTCTGACATGGAGGGAAGCAGCTGTCTGTCGACTCCGAGCTCAGGCCGCCCGGATCAGCAGGTTGGATGTACCGCCTGAAGCCTGGAGGACCTGATTTATGATATACATGGTGGGAAATTATGGTGAAGTTGAATTCTTTGTGGCGGGATTGAAATGTTTCTGTGCGCAAAAGTGAATGGCCCAAATGTTGATAATGCATCACAGGAGCATCATAGCAGCTGCGTGTGTGCCAGTTCAGGGTGGATTACGTCTACAGAGCAGCAGGCCTCCATCTGAAGTCAGCTACTGATCAGGAAACCGTGAAGAAAGCAGTTCCGTACACTTACTTACCCTGTTGCTGCTCGGGGGGGTAACCATTTATTCTGGTGTTTCATTGGAAGCTGGTGTGGTGTGATCCCCCCCGTTGGAGGGACAGCTGTGGCAAAAGATGACTCACTTACAGGCTGGTTTGTCTCCAGAGACCCTGGAGAAAGCCAAGGTAGAGCTGAAAGAAAACCCTGAGACTTTACACCAGGACATCCAGGAGGTCCGGGACATGATCATCACCAGACCGGACATCGGCTTCCTCAGGACAGACGACGCGTTTATCCTCAGATTCCTCCGAGCGAGGAAATTCAACCACTTCGAGGCGTTCCGGCTGCTGGCACAGTATTTTGAGTACAGACAGCAAAACCTGGACATGTTCAAGAACTTGAAAGCCACTGACCCAGGCATTAAGCAGGCCCTGAAGGATGGTTTCCCTGGCGTGCTCTCCAATCTGGACAGATATGGCAGGAAAATACTGGTCCTGTTCGCAGCCAACTGGGACCAGAGCAGGTAATAAAGAGGCATTGGTTATAATAGAACGAAACAGAGCTTATGGAGAATAAAGATCAGTGTTTTAATATTTATAAAGTGGAAACTGGTTTATGGAACTGTCCATTCAGCACCACACAGGCATGGTTTACCAGGAAACTGCTAGAACTCTCACTGCACCCACTCACTGATCTTTATGGGCATATTAAAATAAAAGTAGGAAATCCAAATTGATTAAAACAAAACAAAACATATGGCCAAAGATATGTGAACATCTGAACACATCAGCCACACACTATATAATAGCTGAGCTCATCCCCTGGCAAGCATTTTATCCTTTTAAGATGGGAGGATGTGAGTGAGGTGGACCACTGATGTTGGACTAATTGGCTCACCATCAGCATTCCAGCTGATCCCAAAGGTGCTGTCTGGGCTGTGTCCGGTCACAGAACGCTGTCTGAAGTGTGATGATGAAGCTTTAAGCTTTCTCTTAATGGGGACTGAGAGGTAGCCTATCCCAAATCACAAAGCACAGCCTCAGACCACAAGTGTGTGGGCAGGTGTACAGTACAGTACAGTGCAGTACACAGTAGTCATTTACAACTGAATTTCCTGCATGTTATTTCAGTAATAGTAAACACATATTGTCAAATATTCTCAAGTCTGACTGCATGCTTTTCAGTCCTTTTATCCAAGCTGGGGGGTTGGCTCTATCCCTTCAGGTCAGGTGGTCCACAGCTTTGTTCCAGACTTTAATATCCCAACAATTATTTAAAGTTTACTAAGTCAGAAGGCTGTGAAAGAACTGCATCTCCCTCAGATGAACTGTTTTCACAGTGATTTTGATTTTGGTGATCAAGACTTTATTTCGTAGATGAAACGGTGGCAAATTTTGAATTGCCTGCAGTTTACCAATATTTTGGTTTATGACCAAACACCTGCCGTATTCCAGGCAGAACTTTTAAGTTGCACTTGTGTTTTTTTGATCAGTGTTTTTAAATGTCTCTGATTGGAATAAGATTTCTACGAGCCTTTTGTGTTTATTGCTAAGTAGCAAAGATAGCAATATCTTAAAACTAAATAGTGAATATATTCAATATGGTTCCTCACTGGGCTGTTTGCATGACTGTAAAGTAGACCCTTCCCATCCTGCTAAAAACAGTTTAAAAGACATTGAATGTCTGAAGAATGCTGAAATTTGGGTTTAAATACATTTTCTCAGGTGGTTGAAATGTCTGCAAAAAGATGCCCTTTAAAAGGGACATTTTTAAGTGGCATTGCTAACCACTGCATCACTGTTCCACCAGATCCGGTAACCAAAAAAAAAAGACGTCTGTGCATTTGGGGGAAAAAAGGCTCGGTGTCAGCTTTGTGTCTACAAAATGTTTTTTTTTTCTTTTTTTTTAAACCAATTTTAGCCGTAATGCCTGTGAACAATTTAGACCTATAATCAACAGAAAATTGCTTGGTGGATAGCTGTGAATTGGTGAAGGGTTGAAATGAGGTTGAAGTCAGGCCTAAAAAGATTATTGTTCACCTTTTACTTTACAAACAAGTTCAGACAGCTTTTTTTAATGAAACCCAGAAAACACCCACGTCTCACATTTTGGAGGCTTGTCTCGTTATCTTATGATCCATGGGACCAAGTGTTGATTTCTTGCACGCGTTTGTCACATCCTGCATTCATGTCATGTCTTCACACGTCCTGTAATGTAAATCATCTCCAGACCCCTCAGGGCCTAACCAACACTAACTGCTGCCCTAAACTGGTTTATTTAGGGGGAAATCTTCATAGTTACCGCTATCAGATAATGACAGATTTAGTGTTTTGGCTTTAGATAAAGTGTAGTCAGAGTGCTTATTGAATAATACAATTAGATACCCCTCATTACGGTTACAATTTTAGGTAATAATTTAAGATCAAGTATTAAAATAACATTTCCTCAACAGCATGTTGGTGACATATCTGCAGACAGTCTTCCTGTTTGTTTGATGGGAGATTTCATTATTCTGTATGACTGCCACTGCTATTCACATAGTCTGCTGCTTTCCTGTCTCATAAATAAGCGCGCAGACTGAGCAGAGGCTGGGCCAAGGTTAGAAACTTGACTCAAATTAAAGCTGCAAGTTTCAGTTTGTTTGGCTTTAATATGAGATCGAGCTTGTTTATTGTTTGGATAAGCAGAGTCTATAGAGACGTCCGCCATCTGTCCCATACAGTATGTGTTATTATGTAACAAATAAATTGCTGTTTATTTAATTTAGAACATCACATCTATCTCTAAACCTTGTCATAACTTTGATCAGGTAAACCACACTTAGTATGATAAAATCTTTGTTACAGGAAGCAAGAACAAAAAGTTTGCAAGATTTAATTGGATTCATATGAAGTGATTGATCTCTCCTCTGTGAACATGAATCAATCAGTGAAATCTGTTTGGATCTTTCATGTTATGCTTTTGTTTCTGTCCTAAACATTTTAGAAATACTTAAAAGTTTTATTGGATATTTTGGATATTTGTAGTACGCTCAACTTGTGCGTGTAATTGTAGAGGATGAGGTCTGATTTGCTGTCGGATAAGATAATTAAAAAATGCATTATCTATAGAAGAAGGCAATAGGTTTCTTGATAAAGAGGCAGAGAAGGATGAGGAGGGAGATAAGATAATGAAGGGCAACAGCAAACAGGAAAAAAGCACAAGTGTTAAATAGGTGAGTGAAGCATCTGCGGCATCAGCTGGATGAAAAGCCGCAGGGATGGACTAAAGTAGCACCAGGGACCACACGGCCACCAATGACAGCAATTAAAATGTGCCAGAAAACACCCAGCAGATACATTTGAGCTTCTTCACAGCCATGCTGTGGCTCAGAGGAACTGAAGACCTTGTGATTAATTCAAGACCAAATTAAACTGAGTGAGGTTATCAATAAATTTTACCGACAAAGTCGTGTCAGGCTGACTAAGAGATACTGTCTACAGCTCTTTGTGAGATTTATGATTGGAGGGCAGCTCAGGACCGTTGTCTGGGGCAACTGCTCATTTTTTTTAAACTGATTGATCTTCAGGTAGCATTTTTTGTTCAATACATTTAGTCAATGAAATGTCAAAGACCTTATCATAGTTTCTCATAAGTTAATTTGATGTCCTCAAAAAGCCTGACCTGTTTAATCAGGAGTCAAACCAAAGACGTTCACTCTGTAATCGTGCAGCGCAGCACACGGTCTCTGTTTGGAGAACGTTTGACATTTTCATTCGAAAAGTGACTGAAACAAATACCTTTTCAAATGTCATCCACCGTCTCAGCTAGCCATACCCTCAAAGTATATGTTTCTCATTACTGCTCCTGCCCATTCTGTTATTTTAGTCAAAATGCAGTTTTACATTTTTCTCAGATACACCTTTGTGGACATACTGAGGGCGATCTTGCTGTCGCTGGAATCTATGATAGAAGATCCCGAGCTGCAGGTCAACGGCTTCATCCTCATCATCGACTGGAGTAACTTCACCTTCAAGCAGGCGTCCAAACTGACCCCCAGCATGCTGCGGCTGGCCATCGAGGGACTGCAGGTAGGGAGCCGCAGGCGGAAAGCTTTGCTGATGTTGGCAGTGAGTTTGGCTCCGACTCTGGGGCTGCAGTTTGCATCTCAAAACATTTGTCATCATCAGGGTATGAGGCCTGTGTAATCGTACTGAATGTCTTAAACCGTTGAATCAGTGAAATTATTATTATTATTTCCTGAGTATATTTTAGGGTAGAGCCTAACCTTATATATGTTGATTAATGCGGTAAATCAAATATAAAACAAATGTAAAACATTTTTACCAAAATATTCTCAGAGATTAAACAATTCCTGACATTTTAAGTCATTTTCATTTATTTTACTTTGATCAAAAAAATTACAATGTAACAAATTTGCTGATTTTTTTTTTTTTTTCCTCAGTATAACAAAATAATTGTTAGTTGTGGTCCAATGTTAACCCAGTTTCTTGGTGTCCCTCACAAATTTTATTTCCCTCTCTTGTAATATCTTAAGCTTTACTCATCTCTGAAGTACTATTTTTGATTTTGCTACAGCAGCGGAACAAACCTCCAGCTCCCTTTCCATCATCCCCTCTGCAGTCAAAATGTTCCACTTAAGAACAAGTCAAGCACCGCGTTAAAGCTGTGAGCTTCTTTAAAGCGCACGAGGAAGGAAATAATGTCATTTCCATTTTGATTACACACTGCTGGGTGTTTCTTCTTCTTCTTCTTTTTTCCCAAGCCTCGTTTGGCAGGTAGATGATGCAAAAAGAGTGATTTTTACTGGTTGTCAGTTTGCTAATAAGAGGTGGTATTCCAGCTTTTATCGTGTAAACAGAGAAATGAAGTGAAACGTGACAGTGCTCGCTGCATTTGTATCAGTACATTTGGGATTTTTCATGGCATGAAAACACATTAGTCTTCTCAGCCATCATGGACGCCTTTAACGTCAGTAATGGGTTACTGCAGAAAAGGCTCGTGTCACCAGCCAAACCCAAGAGGAAAGGTCCTGTTATTGGCTGTTTGGGTGAGAATTACTCATATTGTGGTGACATAAATCTCAGGTGATCATTCTGTCAGCCCTGCAACAGACTGGTGACCTGTCCAGAGTGTGTGTGGGTGGATGGCTGGATGGATGGACTTGTTTACAGTCACATTAGGGAGACCTGTCTTCCTTATTAGGGCAAAAATCAAATCCCCATAACATATATCAGAGTTTTAGGATAAGGTTAGGACGGGGGGTTACGGTTAGCAAGTAAGAGTTATTGTCGATCTAGTGTGTGTCTGTGTGTGTCTGTGCGAACATGGATAAGGTTTTTTTTATTGCTTTCTCGGCATCCCTGTGAATCATCTGCCAATCTGTCTTGAGCCCCGTTAGTCACAGTGAAATCTAAGGGGAAGTGTTTCTTGAGGGAAGTGTTGAGTAAGACACAGCGTGGTCTGAGAAATTACCTGATAGGTCTGTGATGGATACCAAAGTGTCACAGCTGCATCCTTTGAATTTTACACTTAATTTACATCCTAGATTTTTTTTTTCTTGTCCCTCAGGGTAAAACGAGTATGACAGAACATTTCCATGTACCTCTATGACAGCCGACTGTTTACCTTCAAAAAATCTAATGTTGCTGCTGATAAACAGGACCTTATTTTGAATAATCAAGAAGGTAATGATGGCTATGAAACCTCACCTTTGTGGCTGGTACTGAGTAAAATGCTTCCATAACAACTGTACCGCTCAGTGTCTGGTCCGTGGGAGACCTGTTGGTCATGTTACCTGTGGTTTTAGGGGTTCGAGCATTGTGATAATATGTGTAACTTTCACTTCAGGGGAAATGTAGAAGTCATCTTGTAGAGTAATGATTAATGATTACAGCTGTATTTTGAGTGGTCAACCAATATTTGTAATATTGCAGCCAAACAGAAGGAAGCAGATTATTTTCTTCCAGAAACTGAAAGGAAACATTAATTAGTAACATGAAATTCTCACTGTATAATTTACACTTATGCAACATTTTGTTAATTACACCTCATCAGAACTGCTTTAATTCTTCATGGCATGGATTCAGCAAGCTGCTGAGCCATACTGACAGTGGCTGCAGATCCACCACATCCCAGAGGTGCTCTATTGGACTGAGATCTGGTGGAGGCAGTTTGAGTGCAGTTAACTAATTACCAGGTTCAAGAAACCACTTCCTCTGAACTGAGGAGGATGGATCCGTGCTTTCATAGTGTTTAAGTCAAACTCTGACCTCACCATCCAAATGTCTCAGCAGAACTCAAAACTCAGAGCAGGGATTGTTTATCCAATCTTTCGGTGTCCAGTTTCGGTGAGCCCGCGAGAACTGCAGTCTTGGTTTCATGTTCTTACCTGGCAGGTGTAGCACCCGAGGAGGTCTTACGCTGCTGTGGCCCATTTGCTTCAAGGTTTGATGTGTCGTGCATCGAGAGACGAGTGCACTTACCTGTGTTTTAAGGTGGTCAGGGCTGCAATGGTCTGCAGCTTTCACAGTAAAATAACAGTTTTAAAAATAATATCATGCCATTGTACCAAAGTATGCAGCATTACACAATTATTATAAATTTTTCTGACCCTTAAAGTAATGAAAACCCTTCTTGAGCAAATGATTTCATTGTAATTAAATCTTTAACCCTTTTTTGTGTCTCGGGGTTGACTGGACGGTTATTTGGTCAATATGCTTTCATCTGACCGCATTCTCAGTGGTTTAAATCTAAGTGGTTACTTTTATTGTCACTAGTTTGCAAAATACAATCTTGTTATAATCATTTTAACCTAAGACAGACTAAAATAAGCTCCCCACAGTAACAATTCTTCTAGGCCCCACAAAGATGTGAGAAGAGTGTATTTCTTCTGTAGCAGGGCACTTTGATGCCCCTTCCCACCTCCTCCACTTTCTGTAAACATTAGTTTTGTGCTGTCAGCACACAGTTGATGTGGTATGTTGGTGATGGAAAAATCCACCTTTTTTCAGACCGAGGAAATAACTGCAGACTCGAGCCAGTGCATCACTGTGACGAGTCCATACATAACACATTTCTGACGGCTCTCCAGACGCAGATTAGAGCCTGAATTATTGATGGGAGCTATTAGCTGCACCCTGAGTCATTCCCAACTGTGCAACTGCTCACCCGAATGGATGCTCGCTGTTTGGTGCAGAAAACTAAAAGAATGTGTGCCATAAGGTGATTCAGTTGGATTTACTTTGAGAAATAAAATGCACAAAATGCAATGCTAACATCAAAAGGGCTGTGGTGATAAATTCACTCTTATTTTTCTCAGAATGTAAGAGAGGACTACAATTTAAGATTGCCTATGACCTTTACTTTCCTCATGTCAGCATACGCTTTAAGTGGCTGCTAACAGATTCTGTATATATGCTTTTCCTTTGTCCCACTGAGCTACATTAACACCTAAACAATATCAAAAAATCCATAATTTTGCCACCTTAATGAATTCACTCTTACACTTTGCTTTGGCTCAGTCACACAAACAAACACTGTCCTGTTGCTATGGATATTAATTATAGCCCCAAATATGTATTAAGTCACAACTAAAAGGAGCCCCCTTTTCTTGTTTAAAGGTTTATGTATTCAGAATCTCAGAGATTTGGTGCTGAGACATTTACATGAACCCGTATTCAAAAGCTAATCAGGGACGGGGCTGCAAATTAGGTGCATATAAATTGTATTTGTGGCACTACTTCTCCCCCAAATAATAATTTCTATTTAAATAAACACTTAGCAAATGCATTAAATATTGTATTTCAGCCTCGGTACAGTAGAATTAAGCCTGAGTCATCCCCAAACCTTCGGCGAGAGATCTGAATGCTGTTAAAGAGCCAGTGAGTCACTTCAGTCTGAGCAGGTTTGGTTGTGAATCTTTAAACCATTAAGTGCACTGAGTGCAGCTGAGTCACACCGATGCACACGAGTTTTGTGTGCATGAGGATTCCAAGTAGTTGAGGCTGATTTACACCAAATGCGTCCTTCAGTTATCTTCTCTTTGCATCAGCAACTTTATCTGATGCACAAAGAAGTTAGCAGTCCATGTTTCTCTTTGTTCCTAAACCCTTCTGCAGGATTTCTGGATGCCAATATGAGCCGACAACAGTGAGACAGATAAAAGCGGTTACAAGCATGCAGCATCTTTGGTTTTGCAGAGAAACTGTCTATCATTTTCCAACCAAACGGGGCGAACGTTTGTTTATTTTTGGTGTTGGTTAATCTCTTTATTTTTCTTGCAGGGTTTTCAATAGTGCTGTGGCTACAATGCACTGCATGTTCCACACTTACTACTTATCAGTTGAAAAGCAGGCTGAAAATGGAACCACAACAAATCAATTCCACTTACCTTGAAATTGTATTTGACAGATGAGTTTGCCTTTTTGAGGATAAATAATTTTAACCAATCCGAAAATAAGATAATTTGACATTCTTGAACCGGTGCTCAAACTGCCTCAAAGTTTGTCGTGGCAACCCTCATGGTGTTAGTTTTAAGGAAGTACAAATAGCATGTAGGCCACATGCAGTGGGATCCAAATTTGTAGCTCAGTATTGTGAACAGATCACAGCAAAAGCAAGTCTGGATCCCTGCTGGGGCCCCTCAAGGGTTCTATGCTCATTTTTATATCCTCAAATACACAATTGATTGTGGTTTTCTGAGGATTATCTTCAGGACATTTTTGCCTTTAAGTGTAAATCCAAGACATGGAGAGGAAATGTGGGGAGGCAGAGATACTGATGTGGTCATTTGTTGTGTCTTACACCATGACCCATCATCACTGGCTGTTATAGAGAATAAACAACATATTCTCTGCTCTGTTATGATTGTCTGGGGGATCGTGCTAGCCATTAAGGGTTCATCAGCATGACTGCACGAATGTGATCAGCGAATCCCTGATTTCTGCCAGTGCATTACAAGCCCCGCAGGCTGCTGGGCTTAAGTTGATCCCCTGCTGGGCCTTTGACTGCAAATTTATATTTTCTTAGACAAAAGCTGCAACCATTAAGTTGGCTAATTGATCCTGTTTCTGTTTTTAATATAAAACCTAAATTATATACTGTTTTGCCCATTCGGCTAATATCTATATGCCTTTTATGTTCGTCATCAAGGCGAGCCGCGTCATTCATCAATGAATGTAAACAAGATTTGGCGCTCTAATGCTAGTTCATGCAGTCCTGTGAGGCATGTGTACCCCATGATTCCCTAGCTGCACCGCTGTGCTCGGCAGTTGGTACAGTATGAGGTGTCTGTGCTGATATTCTGTTTCATTTTCTCCAAACGTGTTGCTGTGCATTGCAGCCAAACAGCTCCACATAGGTTCACTGTGCTGTCACGAGACGAGGGTCCTGCTGCAGTGGGTTTAAATCCAAGCAATACTGACTCATGTGGTACATTGTTACCACACATGATTTTTCCTCTGGCAGAAACAGCCTGTTATAGCTCCTGCCTCCCTCTTTTAAAGACTTGGTCAGTTGGACTGTCAAAAATGAGGTGTTGGTTGCATAACACTTACCTCTTTTCCACCTACAGTCGGTTCCAACTTTTGGCTTTTTTCCGTGGCGCTGTGTTGTTATAAGCTTTCTGGCACCTTTGTTTTTTTTTTAGTGGAAATGTATGGAATTCATTCCAGATTGAGCATTGGCATCATGTTGATGGAAAACAGGTATATGAGTCAAGGACCAGCCCTTTAAGAGTCATCGGTTAAAAACAAGACCCTGGAGTTGAAATATGAGCTAGGCAGCTTCTCATTCTTAGGCTTGCCAAACTAGCCGCTAGGCGAACATCGTGCCAGTGTGTTAAACATCAGTTCAGGTATGTTACAGAAGAAAAGCCTGGACCCCGAAACGGCACGTCTCAGGCAGCCCGGCAGCAGAGTCAGATGGCGACTACCACTAGCGGAACATATCAGAGCCGGGTCGGGGGCGGGGCAAATGACCGGGCCCTTTATACCCAAATAATAAAGCTCATCATTTTACAACATACACATGCCCACAACAGCGGGGCTTACAAGCTTCGGCACAATGGAAAACAACTATGTCATTTTGAAGTCCATCAAATGGACATGAAATATAACACACCAAGAGAACAACAAAAACATTAAGCTACATGGTAACTAATGATAAAACAACACAAATTCAAAGCAGTTCAGCACCACGGATAGCGATCGGATCATTTTGACACCCACTTTATCGATTTCAGCTCGGAGCCTGTATCAGTAGCTTTTAAGTTTGGTAAAACACAATTTCAAACACAATTTCAATATGAATCAGTCTGGAGAGGGCCCGCCTTCTCCAGCTCTCCTCGGACGTGATAGAGGCCTGGCTACCTGAAATCTTATCCTCTTGTTATGATTTGCAGCTTTTGAACTCAAGGTTTCACTCACTAACTTTCCAGCAGTGCATCTGTGGCAAATTTGGAACAGCACCAAAACATTATGAAATATTATCTTTTATGTTGGGAGTCTAAAAGCATTTTTTTTTTTTGTTCCACCATTTGAAAGAAAAAAAATATCTCCTTATTTTTTGCTCTGCTCACTGATTTGTGTCAGAACAGGGTGAACGGGGCAAGAGTTCTGCGTTGGTATCTGATGCAAAGGGGTTTATGTCCTTAAGCTGAACTTCTCACTGTCTCTGTTTTCTCGTGCTGCCTCACTGTTTGTGCTGCAGACAGATGGTACTGTCTGAGGCTTGTGTTCCTATTCCTGTAAGTACATACAGCATAGTTCGTGATTGATTTTCTCAGCTGTGTGTAAAGCAACCTTCCACTTACATTTCTTTATGCTTGCATAAATGAGATTACATTCAAGTGTCCTGAGAAACACAGGAGGTGAGACGGTGTGTGTGCAAGATGGGATTCAAACCCATACCGTCATAATCCTCCAGGATTACAATGTCACAGAGGGATTTAGAGCTTCAAGTGTGTGGAATGTTCTTTTGGGTTGTTCTTCTCAAAACATTGTTTTTGAAAATAGGATTCAAAGTCATATATGTAGGGAATACGTTTCAATGTTGCACATTTTACATGAAAAAGAGTTCATAGCATGACATTACAGATTATTAAACCAGATTAAAAAAGCACAGAAACATTTAAAAATATCAAAATAAAACTAAAGTCATGAAATGTGGACTGCAACGGCCTCTCGTGCTGTCTTGTTCCTGAGGTTTAGATTTGTGAATCACCTCGTTAAGGTGATCTGTCACAGTCTGACCTCAGACCAGCTTCCTGCCACTCACAGTAATGAATGAGTTGTCCTGAATGTGGCGGTTAACCGACTGTGCAGTTGCAGACAGCCAGTGTGTTTGACCTGCATTCAAGGATGCAGTATTTAATTTAATGGCCTAAAAACAACGTGAAAAAGAGCAGAGTTCTGTCTGTCAGCGGGATTTGACTCAGATTTGTTGATAGATGACTTCTAAGGACGTTGTTTAGATTTTGCCCATCACAGTATTTGGATGCTGGTGGGGAAATCCAGTAGTTGTATTCATTTTAGTGTTTTTAGCGGAATGAATAAAGAGATTCCACTTCATTTAAATAATTAAAGCCAAAAGTAGTAGCGGCTTTCTCTCCTCTCACAGCATGCATCAAAACAAAGCTGTACATTAACGCCCCGGGGTTCTTGAATTTTCCGATTTCATTTAGTTTAACCAGGTTAGAAAGTGTCTTACAGTCACATCAGCCTTTTGCCTGAGTGTCATCAATCCCATCTACATTACCATCTTACTATATATGATCCTATCTTTGACACTTCATTCATCCTCAGTGGGGGTAATTATGTGATCTCTGAAAATGTCAGCATGAATGTCTTTAAAAAGACAATCATTCAAAGTTTTACTGAAATCCCTCCAGACTGAAAGAAGGCTGATGCTGGTTTGGATTCTTATAAAGCAAAGATTATTCAGGGTTGTGAATACGTGCATGGATGCATTAGCAGCAATGAGGAAACTAGCTTATGAGGATTTTTAGATCGTCTGGCCAAAGGACCGATGAGCTTATGCAGTGACAAGGTACCTTTCCATGTGATTCCTCCCTTTTTAATGATCACCAGTCTTCACCCCTTTGATCATCCTTGAGCACTGGTCAGATTTTAGTGAAACCAGATTAATTCATCCTGGATATGAAAGTTCATGAGCCTACTTGACTTCTCAGTGGACTTGAATTTTCATTAGTTTGTGCAATAGAGCCAACCGGTGACAACAAAGGTTAAAACTTTCTTTCTGTACTTCATCTGTTGCAGGAACCTGTAACTTGTGATAATGAGTCGGGCGAGCTACTATCTAACTCATGTTCCGGTTTCTTCTTTTTTAGATTGTGTGACATGTGAAATGACAACAGAGACATTATGGCAAATATCGGAGGCAATCAAAAAGACAGCTCTGTAACCTTGGCTGCTTGTTGGTTGGACTGTGTTGATATTTTCTGTCTACTGTGGTCGAGCTTTTGGTCACACCAGATCTATTTGCGTCAGTTCTGACAGTTCTCGTGTCCTGTTCAGCTTTTTATTTATGGACCTCAGGATGTGCAAGCTCACCCATAATCAATAAGATGCTGACTGACTCGGCCCTTTTCTCTTTGGAAATTAAATAATACACATTGGGTATGAGTAAGGTTTCTGCATGTGCAATATTATATATCCATCAAGATGTCTAAAACAGATCACCTCAAAAACCTGCTGGACCATCAGATTTTTTTCAAAGACTCACGAGCAGCCAGTTTGATTACTGGTGCTTTTTTCTGGATACAAAGTCAATGCAATGCTACCTCACAGCCTGGATTATTCTCACTGTGTGTAACGTAGTAATTGGAAATCTTAGTGTCTTTAATACTTAAGATTTAACAGGATTATTTTCTGACCTGTCCAGGGTGTAGCCTGCCTCTCCCCCTGTGACAGCTGGGATAAGCTCCCGCCCCCCTGCAACTCTAAAATGGATCAGCAGAAGAAAACAGAGGGATTCAATTCAATTCAATTTTATTTATACAGCGCCAAATCACATCAAACAGTCGCCTCAAGGCACTTTATATTGTAGGTAAAGACCCTACAATAATTACAGAGAAAACCCATCAATCAAAACGACCCCCTATGAGCAAACACTTGGCAACAGTGGGAAGGAAAAACTCAATTTTAACAGGAAGAAACCTCCAACAGAACCAGGCTCAGGGAGGGGCAGTCATCTGCTGAGACCGGTAGGGGCTGAGAGGAGAGAGACAGGACAAAAGACATGCTGTGGAAGAGAGACAGAGATTAATAAGAACTAATGATTAAATGCAGAGTGGGGTAAAACAGAGTAAATAAGGTGAATGAAAAGAAACACTCAGTGCATCATGGGAACCCCCCAGCAGCCTAGGCCTATAGCAGCATAACTAAGGGA
>JAVDPK010000004.1:33509-46057 GCA_034780415.1 Cichlasoma orientale
GGGAGCCAATGAAGAGAAGCCAATATGGGAGAAATATGCTCTCTCTTTCTAGTCCCTGTCAGTACTCTAGCTGCAGCTAGCTGGATGGATGGATGGATGGATGTTTTTTTAATTATTTCTAGACAAGGCTTTCAGCAAAATGTTCTGTAAGCAAAATCAAAATGGCAGTGTTGGCCAATTAGGTGCCATAAACAACCAAAGGGTGGCACTTTTTCTGGCAAATAATCATCATTACAGTCGTATTTTGCTGTTAAATCACTTTTCCATTATTTGCCAGATCAGATTAGTATACCTCTTTTTTTCCTTTTTTTTTTTTTTTTTTGCAAGAATGAGGAAAACAAAATACTGGATTGTTTGTTTATTGTTTCCGTCCCAACACTGATCCCTACTGAAATATCTCATGGTAATGGATGATTTACATGATAACCGGTAGAGACATTCACAGTCCCCAGAGGATTAATCAGAGCTTTTCATTGTACTGCTTGTTAGGTTGTAAAAGTTGTAAAAAGAAAATGTGACATCATCATAGTTTATTTGCATCACTTAACCTCCAGTTTCGCTTCATCATTCAAGCATAAAACAAAAAAAAGGAACATAAATGCAGAATATAAGAGAAACTGTAGGGGAGTAATTCTGCTCGTCTCCTCCTTCTCAAACCCCTTTTACTTTTGTTTTCTTTGCCCTCCCTCCTAAATCTTTCTTTAACATCATCATCATCCTCCCCCTTATCTTGGTCCCTTCTCATTCAATTCACCCACTCCAACACTGTTCACAGGAGACAATAGTGGCAAGGCAGTTTTAATATTGTCACAGCCGACAGTCCATTCAAACCACACTGAGGTAATTGCTCATTTTGTTTAAAAACGAGCTTAGAGATTACACCAAATCACAATTATTCATTAATCAGCCTTTTGTATGGAAGCAAAATGAAGTCCAAACAATTCATTGTAGCGATCCTCTTAAAAATGCCTCACCCTCTCCTGAACCTCCTGGAAACATCATTACCATCATCATCCTTTTTGTCAGCAGCCAGTTGAATGCCACAGTGTGTTTCACCTTACCCTCCTCTTCCTCGCCGTTCTTCCTCCGCCCTCCGCGGCTCCCTCCCGCTACATCCCACCCTCGCCACGTTGCCACGGCAACATGTCGGATTGCCTCGCTGGCTGCTCTGCCCTCTCCTCCAGATGGGCTCCCTTTTGTTGTGCGTCTGAGTTTTCGTGTGTGCGCGCGCCGAGAGAAAGAGAGAGACACACACTTCTCCATCTTCCTCGGTCGTCTTCTTTCTTGCACAGATGCTCACGGGCGGTTGGGTGTCAGTGAGTGCGCCACAAAATACTGTAAATGAATTATGTGCTAGGTAAAGGCACTATTAATGTAATATTAATAGTGTAATGGTCTGTATACTAAAGATACACATAATACTGTTCCAAAAACAGTATAAACAAATAGTCCCTTTGTTTCATCTGTTTGATCCTAATCTTGTGGGTGTTGAGGCTGATATATTTATTTTTAATTAAATGTTTTAACAGCTATTGAAGGACCTGCTAATTTTCCACATATTCCCATCAGGATTAAGTGTAACAGCAATCACGATCACTTCCACACCAGTTTAAAGTGGGATTCATGGGCCCACATTGGTGTCCATATGTCCATTTGAAGCTATTTGGCTACACAGTGAGAAGGATTGCAGGGATTTAGACAAGGCAGAGGCTACAGAGGCGCACTTTGGTGCAGCCCTCCAAAAGGCCAAAAGCTCAGTGATGATAAAGGCATGTGAGACGGGATGCTGGCTAGTTTAAAAAATGGGCTTGAACAGGAAAGGAAGCGACGCTGGGCTTCGACTCAGAGAGAAAGAAGTGTTAAAAAGGCATTTTTAAAAAAGAGGAAGAATGAGAAATGGGCCGTGGCTTCATTGAACATTTTTTTTTTCAGTTTCACTCCATTACAAAGATGTCCTTTGTCTGTTATGATGTCTGTCTTGTTAACGGCAGGGACTATACAAAAAACAAACAAAAGCAGCCCACATTACCATCTGCTCTGCATATTTTCAAGAGTTTCCCACAAGGAACATCAGACAGCGACAACATGTGAATGTGGGAATGTGGGGTTTCAATAGCGCCAAGTCTTTTCAGGGTACTTTGGGTCAAGACCTTACAATGTTATGGCTCAGTCACACTGGAGCAAAAATAGGACAGCAGCCTCCTTGCCAGGAGGAAAAATTGGTGTTTTTTGATGATTGCACTGAATTTTTTTCGATTTCGGCAATCTGTAGTAAATAGTTGCAGTGACCACCTTTGACCACAAGGTGATTGCACAGATCACCAGAAGGGTGCATAATGAAGCAAGATTACTGGGTTAGCAAGCTATATCGAGCTTAATAAAGTCACTGATTCTTTCATTTACGGCATGTTTTAAAAGTATAGATTCTCTGCTGGGGGAATGTGTTTAATATGTGCATTTAATTTATTTTAAACCCACTAACATTACAAATGAAGCCCAGCTGTAAAGCTACAGCAGCGCGTTGGCACTTTGGAGTGCACGTGTCTTCATTTGCAGAAAAAGTATAAATGTTGTCAACCTTGATTCTAATCTGCTGCCAGGTCTCTGCTGGAATTGCAGCTGCTAGAACACAGAACACACACGCTTTGATCTGCTGATGAACTAAAGAAACTTCCACATCTCCTTCATTATGCTGTGGAACAGTAACATGTTAAAATGTATCCAGTTTAAAGCTTCAGAGCTCTAATGTGCAGCCTCTGTGTTAGGAATAAACAGCAGCACCGAGAAAGCACTTTGCATTCAAATAAATAACTTGAATTAAAATGGCTTATTTTACCACTCTGTGGTCACCATTAATCCCAGGATTAATGATTTTCTGCAGCATCAATCTCTTGTCTTATTTGCAACAGTGTTGCATTTTACTGTAATATTTTTATTACCAATTTATCACCATCATCTGACTATGTCTCCGATTGGAGTAGGTGGCATTCATAAGGACTCATTTTATGTGTAAGACACATCATATGACCTGTGAAAAGCCAGTTTTTTTTCTGTTAGCTCACACAGAGCCTGAAGCAGAAAGCCCGGCTTAACAGAGAAAGTGGATAACCACCATCATGATACCCATTATCTCCCACCAGAGTATTAGGATTTCTCAGACCAGCTAACACAATGAAATCATCGCTGTGTTGAACTGTATTCTCCTCTGATGGGAGACAACCTGTCTCTAAATGTTTGTGGTCTGACTCAGACTGACTGCAGTCACATTCATCTGTCATCTAATTTATAAATACAGACTGCCAGCATCTTATAATGAATCCGATAAGTCTGCGACATGTCTCTTTGCAAGAGGGGACTCCACTCAACTGGTTGCAAACTTATTGTATTCTTATTATAGTTCTATATAAAAGTGAGTTTCACTAATTTATCACAATTAATCACCATATTATCACAAAAGATTGCATGCAACTGCCAACTTGACACAATTCAGTCACAAACTGATAGCAGACTGACCGTCTTACTGCTGTTTTATTGCCGTCTTGACAAACCAAAAGTCACTTTGAAGACAGCTACTGACTGTGAGTGGTTGCAGACACGATCTCCATCTTCAAAGCAAGCATTTTAAAGGCAACGAGACTGCCAAGTTCATTGCACGTGGTCACAATAATCTTCTGTTTTCCTCAGTTTGACTGTAGCATTAGAGAGAAATCCATCTCACCTCAGCTCTGGAGGAAACACAGGGTGACAGTGGGGAGGAAACACTCCCTTTTAACAGGAAAGAAACCTCTGACTGAACCAGACTCGGGCTCGCAGAGTTCGAGGTATGCTCTGGAGAAATGATGAATGAAATGTCAGTAGCAGCAGGGCGAGTGAGACAGGTGTAACAGTGAAGATGTAAGGAGCAGAGTGAAGGTAGATGAGTTCTGGTAAAAGGAGAGCGGAAATAGAAATCATGAGCAAACTCAATGTTTTTGGTAAATTATTTTAACTTGTAGGAAAATGTGTATAGTTTTATCCATGTTGTTTTTTTTTTAGGAAAATGTGGAATAGTGACACACTTTTATCCCTAGAGCCCGGATATCTGCAGATATTTAGACCACATTAACATATACAGTAGAGTACCGCTCTCTGTGGATTTAGTGCATTAGCATTGTTATGTAACATATAGAGCCCTGCAGAATAACTGGGTCTCCTGAAAAATGTGCCAACAATGGCTGCGGAAAATTCACGAGATTAATGTTGACCTACTGTATGTTTTGTGAAGCGGCTTTAAACGTATGAAAACACTTTGTTTATTCATTGGAGGTAATCATCCGTAAAATATCACTTTATTATGAACAGGGAGAAGTCTGCATCAGGACATTAATTCCACTCTGCTGATTTATAATCCTCCCGCTTTTCTTCATCGTCATCAAGTGTAATAAAAAGGTTATGAGACAGCCTGTAATTTATCTATTTTATCTAAAGCAGTGTAATTAGGACATCCAGTATGAATTAATTTGCCACTTACATGGTGGGAAAATGGTTAACAGGAAATGGAATCAAAGCGGTTTAATGTTTTGCATTTTATTAGGAATCAAAGACTTGACAGGCAGTTTTCCAGCAGATAACATCAGTCACTGTCACTTGTCAATGTCAATATTCTGTTGTTGCGGTCTGCGAAAAGGAAATTGAGATGCTTTATAATGAACAAAGACGCTCTTGACCAGGTTTTTCTTTGTGAATAATGCTGAATCGATTGAGACCGTCCTCTCTGCCTGTTATCTCTGAAATGCAGATGGATGAAGGCAGCAGCTATCTGACCGAACGCTCTCTCCGTTTCAGTAAAATGAGCTACGCTGAGTTTGGCTCCTGCAAGCTTTTGATGGCGATTTGAAGACAATCTGCCAATAGCTGATATTCTCTGCCAATATTCTAGATCACGTTCGGTCTTTGAATGTGAATCTGCACCGGCACCGGTCGCTTTGTTCATACACTTGAAAAGAGTGATTTAAGTGACTATTTTACTGCGAAATGTAAAGAATGAATATTTCACACTTCAGCCATAAAACGCTAAACTAGTTAAAGTAATAGTTGGATAAATTTTGTGATTGTATTTAGCTGCAACGTGTTAACTGGTAAATTTTGAAGCATTTGTAGTTACGCGTGATAGAAAAGTTACAGCGCCGCCCTCTCTGTAAAACCTGCTTCATCCTCTGTCACACCAAAATGGCAGTTGAGGAATTTAAGACAATATTCAGCTTCAGGGACAAAAAATAGACAACGAAAACGTGTTTCATCTGCAGTTTCATCCGCATGCTGCGGATCTGATTTGCAGTACAGAAACTTAATATTTGCTGTACAGACTCAGGGCAAGAAAGGCAATAAGATTAGAGGTTTCTTTTTGCCAGACATTAGTGATCTATTATTTGGATCAGGGCAATAACAGGCAGATTTTTCCATTTATACTTTTGTGTTTGCTTTTGTGCATCAGCACCACGTGAAACTAATGATGGCACTAATACTAAAAGGCTGGAGATTCGCTACAAGTTTAGTTTTCTGTGAGTGAATATTCTGCTAATTTCTAGCTCCATATTGGCATTCTAGGCCTTTATTTAAGCAGGTTTGCATGAGTCACAGTTCACAATAATCTAATCTAATACTGGGCCTTGGTACCCCCACCCCCACCCTATGCAGCCTCCCAACAAGTTGCTCTTTAAAGAGAGAAGAATTAAAGGGTCAGATCAAATCTGAATATCTGGATTACAGTTTTTCAGAAATGACTCAGACATGAAAATTGGAAACATTGTGTCTATTGTGGGTGTGTGGGTCGTGCTGACTTTGTAGCTCCATGTCTGCTGTGTGCAGAGAACTGAAGAAGGCCAGAATGGAATAATGGCATTTTCTGGAAACAAGCGTGAGACTATTGCTTCCAGAAACAGCCACTTCGCTCAGGGTTCTTGATACTGGGCAACCATTACCTTCGTTTGTTTGATTTCTGTCGATATGAGACCGTAATTCATATCGAACATACTTTTTGACATCAACTTAAACTGAAAGGAAACACAGAGGATGTCAAGTATCCAGTTCCACATCTGGGAAGCAGCTGAACATGGATTTGAACTCGTGCTTTTTTTTTAATGAATACATGCAGATGCAGATAGTAGCTTTGGGTTACGCCCTTAAAATCCAGGGAATCAATCGAGCACAGCAGTGTGTGTTTGTGCTGCTCAGAAGCTTCAGGAGTCATGACGCAGTGATGAAGCGAGCGCGGTGGGCCAAGTCAGGCCTCCGCTGCTGCGTCTCTCTCCTTCCCTCTGTCTGTTTGGCAGGAGGACAAGATCTGTTGAGCTTCAGCCCACAATCTGGACACTCAGGTCAACTGCACCAAACACACACACCCACACACACACGCGCACACACACACACAGAGAAAGAGACCAGGGGCAGAAACTTGTCAGTGGCGAGAAGTCCTGTAGCAGATTTTTTTAAATAGCTTACCATTTGCTCATTCCTTTGTGAACCCCTGCCAAGTAACAAAGAAACCTTCTTTATTATCAGATAACATATACTGAAGCAGCAGCGTAAAGGCTGGATCATTAACCTGTCAATTTAGGAAAGACCTGATAAGGCAGAGGACTCCACAGGAAGCTGAATTAAAATATATAGATGGATTTAAATACATTTCTGATCTCTCTCTGTTGGGGAGGTGGAGTGGAGTTGGCAGTATATCCTGCAGAGAGTTTAATTGGTGTGACCTTTCCTCTCAGTCTCAATTTTGTGCAGGAAATAAGCTATAGGGTTACTGTAGATACTGTAAGTGTTTATTTCCTCATTAAGTGTTTCAAACCTGTGGGCCTCTAATGCAAACAGGAGAATATTTATAATTAGGAATGATTTTAATGTACGAATGTTATATTTTGGCATAAATTTTTTCTATTCCCAAGACGTGTGTTAACAGCCTTTTACCTTCAATGTGCTCCATGTGTATCGATCTGATTCGTTGTTAATTGAGCGCAAACCAAGGCTGGACCGATGAACACTGAGCCTGCACGCTGAGGGAGGCTTCAAATAAAACACGGGTGCGTGTTGCACCTGCGGCGCCCGAGAGGAAAAAGATATGAACTTCAAAAGATGATTTCTTACTCTAAATGTGAGCCAGCTCAGCTGCAGGTGGAAAATTTTGCCACGAATCTCATCCCACTTGCTCTCATGCTTTACATTTATAATGCAGCAGGTGAAATCCAGGATTGGGAAGGAATGGACTATGTGTAATCTGGATTATGTAGTTATTATATATATAATTGCTATATAGTTGCAGTGTTGAGGATAATTTGCTTATGCTGGTTTTTCCATGATAAACAAGTATATGCACTCATGAAAAAGGCATCTGCTATATACTATGTACTATATCACATATATATTTGTATGAAGGACTCTATTAGATCATGTTACTAATTTCTGTGACATTTTTATCTAGTAACTGACATCAAAGTAATCTGACCCAACCATCATGGCGCCAAGGCTGTGACAGAGGCCCGCTTCAGAAATTTACAGACATTAATATGGTTGGTTATCGAGGACTGTGGATTAAAGATATACGATTCCTGATTCTTCTCAGCAGTTTGCGAAAAGAGGAACGCTGGATTACTGGATTTACCTGAAAGCTTCACAAGACTTCAGCTAAACAGCCCAATGTGATTACTCTGCAGAAGTTATTTAATATAGAACAGACAACAGCATTTAGAGCAGCATTCCCACCGCTGTTCTCTTTTCTATGAATAAATTAATGCGGTTTAATCCATGTTAAGTGTTCCAGTAAGCCAGGCCAATTGATAAGCAAATTCAATACCTTGGCCATTTAACTGTTGCAGCAGAATGGAATAATTCTATAAATAACTTCATTGTAAGAATACTTTCCCAGCAGTGGTTCAGTTTATCTGTGGTAGCTTGGATGTGCTAAAAATGAAAGATTCAGTAAGAACCTTAAAAGAGCACATAATACATGAGAAAAACAATTACTGAACTAAGTACTGGCTGCTCTTTAGCTGTGACTGGTTTGGTGAGTTTCCCATTTTTGGAGATATCAGCTGTGAATATGTCTGCCCGCTTTTGAATACTAAATGTCACTTGATGCTCAAAGTACCGAAAAATACATTTGAAAAACTCACACCAAAAAATGTAGATTGATAAACAGCACCACCACCACAGTATGTACTTTTAAGGTAGATATCAAACAAAGAGGTATAAACAATATCACCCCAGAAAGGAACAAATATGATAAACAATTTAAGCATCATTACGGAGGGAAAAAAGAGTGAATCTGATTGCTTAAAAGGTTTTGGAATAAAGACAGATGAAAATGTCCTGAGTGGATATAGAGCAACAGCAGGAGGAGAATGACTCTTCAGTAAAAAAAAAAATTGGATAAAAGGCTCCAGGGAAATAAAAGATGGAAGTGGAGCCCAAGGTTGAACTAATGCTGCAGTTATACTTTAGAAAAGTGGAGTAAAAGGGTTATTTTATTGGAGGAGCTGGTTTGTTTTTGAACTTGGGTAAAAAAAAAAAAAAAAAATCAGCCTTCAGAGATCACCGAAGTGGCACTGCTGTACAATTTTGTCCCGGCACAGTGACAGGAAACAGCATTTTCTGTCACTTCCAGGAAGATACACCCTTCGTTTCCACTCCTCTTTTTGTACGTTCAGTATTAACTCCATTCAGTCGGCTTTTGTAAAGAGCAGGCCAGCAGCAAACAATGTTATAACTCCAGGCTACACTTTAAACTCTGAGGGAAAAAAAAAAAAACACACTCAAATGGATGTTGTCTTTTTTCTCTCAGAAACCTACTTTTTACTCGAGGACACGTTTACTCAATCTGGTTCAGATGGGAAGTGACAGAAGCAGAGCAGAGAATAGAGAGCCCATCAACCTGATGTGTTGTAGAAAGACTGAAAAAGCATGACGGAGAGAGAGAGAAATGTATGACCACGACTCAGAATCGGAGTCCTGGACGACACACGTCAGATTTGGTTACATCTACTGCTCGCAAGTGGAGTGCTGATAGACTCGAACTCTCCAACTAATAACTTCAAGACAACAGTGACAGAGAGAAATACGTTTACAATGAAATATACAGGATTTAAAATGTATCAGTGTTGTTTACAATAACCTTATATAGAAGGTGACCCCCTTAATGACTAGAGCAACACACAAAATGTGACTACAGACAGTCTTATAACAATGGTAGCATATGGATGAATTATAATCACGCATGAGTTCAGTGTTTTTTATATAAATTATTATTATTATTATAAATGAACAGGTAGGTGTCAAGAGAGGAACATTGGTACTGTGTGAGGAAGGAGTGGCAGAGAAGTATGTGAGGGTGGTGTAGGACGTGTATGAGGACGATGCAATAATGGTGAGGTGTGCAGTAAGAGTGACAGATGATCAGGGATCAACTTTGAGCCCCCTCTTGCTTGCACTGGTGATGGACAGGATGAGAGATGAGGTCAGGCAGGAGTCCCCATAGATTATGATGTTTGCAGATGACACTGTGATCTGCAGTGAGAGTAGGGACCGGGTGGAAGAGGTCGCAGAGTTCGAGGTATGCTCTGGAGAAATGATGAATGAAATGTCAGTAGCAGCAGGGCGAGTGAGACAGGTGTAACAGTGAAGATGTAAGGAGCAGAGTGAAGGTAGATGAGTTTTAATACCTGGGGTCAACCATCAAAAGCAACAGACAGCGCACAAGATGAAGGCTGGGTGGAGTGGGTGGAGATGAGTGTCAGCGGTGATTTTGACAGAAGAATGGCAGCAAGAGTGAAAGGGGAGGTTTACAAGATGGTAGGAGAACAGAAGCAGATGCTGGGGACAGGGTGAGATGGAGGCAGATGAACCGCTGTGGTGAAAGGAGCAGCCAAAAGAAGATAAAATACTTATGTGAACTGTGCAGACATTCAAGGTATATTTGGGGTGTTTTAGTGTTGTGAGTAGTAATTCAATTCAGTTTTATTTATATATGTATATTGAAGTCCAACTTTGCCAAATGTAACCAATTTTACCGTGTTCACTGTAATAAATTTGCCTGATCGCAAAGTCTGTTCATTTGTATTCATGCAATTTTGGACCCACAACAAAGAAAATTAAATCCACTCTCCTGCAACTCAGTGGGGCGGAGGTGGTTTTCAGGTTTTTCTCACAGGCTGAATTTCTGACATCATCTGACTGGGTTACTGATAAAAGCAAACTCAGGGATGTTGTGGGTCTGGCTCCCATCATCTGGTTCCATCCTGTCTCGTGCCGCTGTCACAGTTCCTGTTTGATAAACTCAATAATATATGAGCAGGCACTGACTCACAGTTTGTAGCCCTGTGTGACCTGATGTTACTTCAGCCATAAAATGCATGGTTTACACAGCAAAGCGCTGTCTCTCTTTTTCCTGTTTCCTCCTTGGTTGTCTCTGCCACTGTCCTGACAGAAGCCCTTCTTGTACTTCTTCTTGCATGCTGCTGTAGTTTTACCTGAGATTGAATCAAATTGTTCCTCATGTTCCCAGAAAATAGAGCTTGATTGTTTTATTCAGTGATGTGAAAACAAAAACAGAAGACTTCTTAGATATGACTCTCGCTTCCTTGAAGTTTGGTCAGGCTTGTCGTTTCTAACCATAACATTTGCACTCAAAAGACTTTCTCACCACTTCATGTTTACTTTTTCCACATTCAGCACTGTGCCAACCTGCTGGGCTACAGTCCAACCATAATTATATCCAATCAGAGCTGCCTGCCCACCGTGGAGCTCTCAGCAATCCCAAAACAATTATAGTCCTTTATGACAATGAACCAGTGGTTAACATTTTAAAAGGTTCTCTTTGCTGCCAGTACCACTGGTAACTTTTAGCACAACTGTGTGAAGAACATTTTACTTTTTAAACTTTTTATATCCCAGTTAATACATTTGGTTAGAGGTTCAGAAGAAAGCTGTATGATAAAGACATGGACTAGTATACCTAAAGGTAAAGCCTCGAGTTTTGTCAAAACATCTATATTGTTGTCTTTAGATGACCTAATAATGCAAATTTGAATAAATCTGCTGCCTGTCACACTCTGTTTTTGAAAGGTACATCACTACAGTTGTTAAATACTCACCTATCCTGACAGTTTTGCTGACGGACCCCTTTCACTCATGCTGTGTTTCTCTGTAAATGTTGTAGGGTTTAAACTGCAGGTAACTCTTTGCTTTTGCTTTGATAAAGACCTGAAGTCAAACACACCAAAAAACAATATCTTGAAAAGGATTTAACGCAGCAAGAGCAGAAAATATGCGGAGCGTTTTTAACTAAACGTTCTCAGCTATTGTTTGCAGACTCTTACTGTTTTATCTTTCTCTGGTCTTTATTGAAGCGCAGATGCCTGCTGCTTTTGTTTTTCCTGCAGCTTTTGTTTGGTTTGGTAAATTGCCTTTGCTGTCATTAAATGTCAGATTCAAAGAATAATTGGTAAATTAAATAGTTAATGCATGTGAAGAATATTCGCGTGCAGAAAGTGGTTTGGGAGCAGTTTTGTGTTGTAATTGTTAATATTACGTTAGCATTCTTAACTGTACTGTCAACAAACCCATTGAGAAGACCAAGAGCAATCATAATCGATCCACTGATCCTTCTAACATTTATTACACGATGTAGCTTACACCGCAGTGTCAGAGAGCTTCAGTTTTATCCAGAAACCGTTAAACAGATCAATGAGCCACAGTCTCTGGCACACTGTGACATGTTCCATAATCACATTAAACACACTGCAGTTTATTTTCACTCAATCTGCTTCCATATTAATATAAAGCTAAATGTGCTTTAATCCACTGGAGCAAATGGTTCCAACCAATGTTCTAATTCCTCCTATTTGAGTATCATTTCAAGAAATACAATCATGTGTTGAACTGTGGTGATGCTTGAGGTAGACTAAATTAACAGATGTTTATTAGGTCAGGAGCTCAGAAACCAAAAAACAAACACCTTCAGGAACAAATGAGAAGCACACAGGAGTTGAGACAAAGACTGAGGAGAAGCACTGGACTATTTATACACACGAGGGTAATCAGGGAAGTGGAAACAGGCGGGTAACAAGACACAGCTGAACTTAATCTGAATTAATTAAAGAGATAAAGTAAAACTAAATGCAAGACACGAGACTAATAACTACCAAAATAAAATAGGGAAACCTAGACCCATGAATGAACAGGAGGATGACACATATAACTCTATAAATACCAACAGTAACTAAAATTAAAATATTATAAAAACTGAAGGTACATAATGCTATTGAATAAATGGAAATCACCCCTAAACAATAAAAACCAAGAAACCATGGAAAAATATCTAAATTTTGAGAAACTTTGAAAAAAGGACAGGAATCATGAGAACTACCCAAATATGAGGAACCCAAAGGGGGATCTACTAATTCTTCTTTCCAGCTCCTCAGTCTCATTCTTCAACTCTACTTCTGTCCTGGTGCCTTGATCCGAGACCCAGGGATGTTGTGTTTTTGGGTTATGGGGGGGGGGGGGGGGTGCAG
>JAVDPK010000005.1:22685-50326 GCA_034780415.1 Cichlasoma orientale
AGGAAAAACTCCCCTTTAACAGGAAGAAACCTCCAGCAGAACCAGGCTCAGGGAGGGGCAGTCATCTGCTGGGACCGTTTGGAGTTGAGGGGAGAGAGACAGGACAAAAGACACACTGTGGAATCAGGCTGTCCTAAAAGCCTTCAGCTGATCCAAAATGCTGCAGAGACAGTATTAATTCCTGTGAGCCAAAAGCTCAGGCTGCAGGGTTTTTTTTCTATTCTTGGCACTATATGTCGGAGAGGGGACACCCCTAATATGATCATCACAGACACACAGAAGTCCCACCCCCTTGCTGTTCAAACCTCCTGTTTGCCAGATGCAGCCAATTACATAAAACTTGCTGAAAGGGTGAGTGGCCTCACAGGGAGAGGAGCTAAAACAGCTGGTCTCAGACAGAGAGTCTGAACCACGGCTCAGTTCAAGATAACCAACGATAATTCGAGCTGTTGATAAAGTAGAGCTTCTCCGAAGTGGAGTCAAAAGAAAAAAGTATGGATCTGGAATGGTATAAAGCTATTACTAGAACTTGGATCTTATTGATACAGAGCGTGAAGCTTATTTGGGCTTCTAAAAATTGGTCGTACCAGAAACATTTCAGAGAAACTCTTGTAACCCTGCTGTGCAATGCTGGTTTTGGAGCTCATCTTTAAAAAATAAATAAATCAGTCAGCACTTTGATTGACAGGTGTGCCGGCACAGACCGCTCTCCTGAGTCACGAGTTTGTGTCGTTAGCACCTTTAAAGACATTTTAAATACAATTATTAGTGAAATCCTGGTAATATTATAGTCTTTAACACTGACCAGCAGATATGTGCCGCACAGCTAGTTAGCTGATAGCTAAGGACAATTCAGCGAGGCCAAAGACACCAGCATTAAGTAAAGAATTTATTATAAAATGTATTACACTATAAAGTGTGATAAAGTACTAAGAACATGGCATTCCAGGACATGCTAGAAGAATGGAACATAAATAGCAACAGAAAGACTTGTGCAATGCGGCGAGTCGACCGGCGTCTCCGAGCAGGAAAAGTCACTCAGCGGTCTCTCCTCGTCGAACAGAAACACCAGAACCTCACCAGAACCACCCAGGGAGAAGAACCCAAACAGAGACCAATTTGATATCATCAGTTCTTACAAAACAAGGTTCCTCTGAAACACAGAAGAGTCTCTTCCCTTTCTGAAAACCACGTCTCAGCCTGTATACTGTACACGGCAAAAAGAGAGGAGTGAACACGTGTGTGTTAGGCACACAACATTGGCGATGATCACACACAACTCCAACAAAAGCTTCAATAAAAAAACAAAACTAAATCAGGTTTTTGGACCAGTTTGGGGCATTTTATTTCCTCATGTGTTTGTACACATGTTGGCCTCTTTGATTGGTTTTATTGTCACTGTATGTTTAGGAAAGATGTGCAGTACATTCATTTTTGCCACAGCAAAAAAAAAACAAAACAGGGAAGTGAGGCCTGGAGTATTTACATCCCAGCTGAAAGTCTGCTGTGCTGATTGGCGAGTTCAGGCTGAGAGACAAAGAGAGAGAGAGAGAGAGAGCCTTTAAACGTGAACAGACGGTAACACTGGAGGAGGGAAGCAGACAGTAAATACTGCACTCTGGCACGGAGCTCGTCTTTCACAGAGCGTGTGTTGAAAAAGGTCCATAAAAGTGTTCAGGAATCAAACTCCCCCAACGCGCATAAAAACGATCGTTTTTCAGGGGTGAGGCGCACGAACGTTACAAAACACCAGCGTTACACAAAGTGAAAATGCTGCTCTCTGACGTTTCAGCATCAGCAGCTTTTGGCCTTTTTCAGCTCATAATACTAACTTCGCGCCGCCGCCTCCCTGCTTGTGCTGACCGGGCCGGGCCGCGGCGTCACGCTTTCCAAAGACAAACTGAAAGAAGACGTGAAGCCACGCAGCGAAGCTCAAATTGAGCTTGGAGGAGGTGGCGTCCACGCCACTGTGCAAAAACCTGACCGTGGACGGCAGCTTGATTAATGACGCACCATCACTAATGCTTTAACGACGTGTTGAGGAGGCGACAATCAACCGAACTACAAAAATCACCTTTCTGTTTATAATTTTAACATTTTAGTGGCACTTTCTACTCAAGGTATTCAGCGTGAGCGAGTTTGGTTCTCAGCCCCCCCGTCGGCCATGATGATTGAAACATTTGCTTTGCAGCTCTTTAAAACACGCGGTGCTTTAGAAAAAAGACTTTTCCTGTAAAAATGGCTACACTTCCCTTTGTGTGAATGAAAAACGATGAAAGAAAAAACATTTACAGGTCCCAGTTTCCTCGCAATGTTCACGAAAAGGAAACAAACTGGATCTTTCTGGTCCTAAAAACTTGGTCTCCATTTATTCAGTGAATGTAGAAAATGAGTTGAAGTCTGAGTCAAAGGCAATCTTGTGCTTTTCCAGATTTTCTGTCACATTAAAGATTCATTGAAATAATCAAAGTGAGCCACGGTGCTCTGAACACTTCATTTCAGACAGTTTTTTCTATTCTTGTGTCTGTGTGACACCACAGAGACGGGATATGCCAAATATGGCAATCTTAGGCACAGAAGCCCCGCCCACCTGCTCTTCAAACCTACTGTTTGTGAAGGGCAGCCAATCAGAGGAAAGTTGGCTTAAAGGGAGGGGACTATAAACAGCTGTTTACAGACCCAGGGCCCGGCGTCAGAGAAATGAGGATCATTTTGAACTGTGAATCATGCAAAGCTGCTCTACCAGAGTGCGAGAATAAAAATACGGAGCTGGAAATGAGCAGAATAAATCTGCTATAAATCTTTATTACTACTGTACAGTCAGAGCCAACTGCACTACACTGTATTACTAAGTACGGTGCTCTGGATCGGCACAAGGACTGAAACAAGATCACACTGACATGTTCTCAGATCTGAGCTCTTTATTTTTAGCTCACTCTCCGGAGGTCCAGCTGTGTCTGTGTTGCCGCCTCTGCTGTCAAAAGAGCTCACTTGAACTTCACTTTGGGGAAGTGGACCAAGTTGTAAGGAAACGTGTTTACTGTCGGTGTGTAGGTGCAGGACGAGGCAGGCGCTGCAGGTCTGGAGCGCTCTGCACTGACAGCCCGACTCTGGGGGACAGATTGAAGGCGTACGGCTCACTGACCATTAAAACAAAAACAGGAGGTGTGATCTTAGCCTCTCCTGAGCTGCAGGTCGGGAATGTTTGACACAGGTTGATGTTTGACGTCTAGACAATTCTGAGGTCTGTGGGGAAATCACAGGTGCACACGTGCAAGAGGTCCGAACAGGATGCGAGCTGGAAGATTGTCCAATTTTCTTTTTTTTGAACTAAGATCTCAGCATCTCTGAGTCCACGATGAGGAAATTCAGAGAAAACCAACTCGAGACCCAAGCTGTAATGAATCTGTGCCGCAGTTTATTCAAGGTAACCTTTCGAGGACGTTCACAGGAAATTCTGGGACCTGTAAAAGTAAACGTTCCAGTTGTTCTGTTGCTGGATGGAAGAACGAAGGAATATTAATGCACGAACACGCCAATCAACGCTGAGATGAGCTCATCTTTGTCATCTTCACGTTTGCGTTTGTGAAAAATGAAATTTAGTTTTCAAACTTTACGTTTTTTCTTATGCAACAGGGTCTTTTTCATGTTAACGACGGCCCGCCAGCTAAATCGAAGCGTCAGAAATTCATTTATTTTTATGTCAACAAGGCACAGTTCTTCAAACGGACCTCTGCCTTTGTACTAACAAGACTGTCTGTGCTCTTCAGGGAGGTAGAAGGCCACCAAGGCACTCTGAAAAAATGCTGTAAATTTATTAAACACTAAGCTGAACGGCCAATTTTCACATCACTAAACCGGAAGCGAGGAGGGAGCTGATATTAACTGATGGATGGAGCGAGCGCAGATGACGGCCTCCTGCGTGTACGCGACACACGTGCAGTCCCGGGTTTGAGGACGGATATGAAAGAGGTCCGGACGCACAGCTGCCATCTTTCTGACCACACGTGGAGATTTCTCGCTTCCTGGCTGGCAGCTTTAAAACAGTGAGACTGGAGTGCGCCGTACAGCAGGAGGGATGTTGATAAGCAGCACGACAAGATTCAAAAGAGAATAAAAACACGGGGTTCCTCTTTGGAGCTCGGAGCGATCAGTTCCTTCACAACATTCATAGCGGGAGGAAAGGTCGGCTGTACAGGTGTGGAGAGCACAAACACAACATCTGGTTCACACGCCAACACAACGGAGTGATTAAAGAGTGAGCAGCTGGACTGGAACGATTGCACTTCATGTTCATTCACGCACGAGTCTGTCCGTCGCATCAGAAGGACCTCCCGACGTTCGGCGGGGACGGCGAACCCTCAGCGGGATATGACGGAGCTGATGGAGTTGTACGACGTGCCGCCGTTGCAGGTAGGGGGGTAGCCGGTGGCGGCTCCTCCCACTGCTTCCATGTTAACCTTAAACACGGGCGAAGCTTTGAGCAGAAAATCTGCTGCGTCGCGGCGGCCGAGCTCCCTCAGCTTCGCCATCAGCACGCCGACCGTGCTGCCCGCCCGCCTGCTCCACTCCTGCAGCAGCGCCGCCGTCGGGCTCGGCTGCAGCGCGCCCTGCTGAGAGTCCGGGTCCGGGTCCAGCTCAGAGGTGCCGTTTGGAGTCCCGTTGCTGTATTTGGCCACCAATTCTGTGAGGCCCAGGTTCATGGCCAGCAGGCACCAGTCTTTCCCCATGGCGTCAGGGGGGTCCAGCATGCGGCAAAGCTTCCTGCGAGCCAGCAGGGGGACGTCTGATATGTGGATGTCCGTTCCCAGAATCCCCTGCTGGTAAATTTCAGCGCAGCCAAAGGCCAGGATGCTGCTGAAACTCTCCCGGTAGCCGCCCATGGTGTTGGTGAGGGAGGTCTCCCGCTGGACTTGAGCCCGGAAGAAATCTTTGGGTTGGTAGACCATGATGGGGGCGTGGTGTTCCCGCAGCTGCTGAGGACTCAGGTAGTATTTGGCGGTGAGCTGTCCGGGCAGTATGGAGGCCAGCAGGTTCTCTGTTATACTACAGATGGTGTCCAGCAGAGTGTAGCACTTGGCCCGCTCTGAGTCATGTCCACGTATTTGAATCTCTACACCCTGCCCATGGTTGACCAGGAGGATCATGGCCTCCACTCCCACCTGGCTTACTTTGGCACCGTTGGTCCACAGGTGGATATCTCCCTCGTTATCGTCGCCGCCGTCCTCCTCGGGCTTCTGCTGGTGGCTCCAGCGACACAGGTTCACCTGCAGCTTGTGAAAGAGGCCACAGGGGAAGGGAGTGAGATGCTCGGCCGGGACAACGCGGACGCCTCCGTAGATCAGCGAATCCTCCTCCTCCTCTTCGGTCCAGGATCGGTGGAGGCCGTTTGTCTTGATGAGGGCGGGAACATCCACCATGGTGGGGTTTATGATATCCCGGGCGCAGACATCCATGGCGTCCAGGATCTGCAGCAACTCGTCCACGTCACTTTCAGGCGCCAGGGCCTGCACCTCCTCCAGCCTGTAGCGCCCCCTGTAGTGGTGGATGGCTTTGGGCGTCTCCACGGAAAGCAGCTTGCCGAGGATGTTGCTGCAGAGCCATCGAGGCTCCAGCAGAACGACGTCCTGCACCGTCTCGCTCTGCATGATGTTGATCTGTGGAGGTGAGAAAGCAGGAGAGGAGTGAGAAACACGCAGCAACAGGTGGAAATTCATCAGAAAATTAAATCTGGTTTAATGTTTACAAAGACACAAAATATAAAAATAAGCCGGTAAACTGAAGAAATGCAGCATGAGACGTAGAAATGAGCGGCCGTGTGCTTCGTCTGTGAGAGCAACATGCAAATAAACAAAGAGAGTTTTGGTTCCTCATCTGGCTTCCTGAGCCGAGTCACTCTGGTGCACAAACAGAAACAAAATGTTCCTGCTGCTGAGTAATCTCAGTGTTCCCGGACCAAAACAGTGCTTTGGTTTGTTCATGCCGGAGCCAACAGTGCCCCCTGGTGGTACTCGGGGAGTTAATCACAGACGCTTTCCAAAAGCCTCCTGCTCCAGAGCAAGCACTCACCTCCCCCATGCTGTGAAGCTGCAGGGCCAGAGTGCGCAGGTGATCCTGGCTCACCAGCGGGTTGATTTGCTCCTGGACGTCGCTGACGAACCGCTGCCACGACATGAGCTGGTTGGGCCCGCTCAGCTTCCTCCAGCCCGGCAGAGCGGCCAACAAACGCTCCGACAGCAGCGTCATCGGACCGCACCTCTGCAGGTGGAGAAGAAGGAGGTGACACGTAAATGTGAGTTTGTGCCCTGCTTGCTCACACGCGTGAGAACACGCAGAATAACGAGGACACGGCTTGCAGAGCTCACAGAGATGATGCTGGCTCGAAGCTCCTGCAGGTGACTCCTCAGCAGCTTGATGTCTCTGGAGTTTGAGGCGCCGGCATCCATCACAAACAATTTGTCACTGATCTGTAGATCGTTACCAAACCTGGGACCAAAACCAAAAACACAGCACTGAAAACCTGCACTGAAGTCTGTGTAATTAATAATTCTTGTTTATTCTCAGTTATTCCCCATTAATGCGGACAGGGAATGCTGCAGGGTGTAGATCAGCCTGGGTGTAGATCAGCCTGGGTGCTGGCAGCTGGTGTTGGCACAAACTGACGCCACTTTTCTCATTTTTGAAGCATAAATGCCAAAGCAAAATTAAAATATGATGTTAGACTATAAACGAACTACACCACACACACACACACACACGACTTTAACATCAGCACCAATGAGCTCCTGTGTTTGACATGATGTCACCAAATGTCCCCGACGGCTCCTGCAGTCCATTTTAATCAGCTGTTGGCAAACGGCTCTCCTGGAACAGTCACAGTCTCAAAATCCCGAAGTGGGATATTTAGTGACGTATTATGGAACAGAACAATACGTGACGATGTCTTAACCACAGAGTTTATTTAAGACAGCTAAATAACAGCCTTCATCAAACTAAACGGCCTGAAGAGGGACTCAGACTAACTCAGTGTTACGGGCTCATTCCTGACTCACTCAGGAGGCCAGGAGATCCCAACATACTGCAAATCTGTGTTTTACAAACATTTAGTCTCTGCTTTGCTGCACGGAAAATCTGCTGAATGCAATAATAAATAAACAATAATTTGTTACCAAATTTATTTATCAGAGATTTTGCAATCAGCTGCAGAAACCTTACAATTGTAGTAGTATCTGCCAAAGTAACATTGTAACACTGATTAATTTAGTCTATTATACATCTTCACTTTTTTATAAGCCTGAGCTCTTTAATGCAATTAGTGATTGACATGTTGAAATGAGAGATCGAGCACGCTGAGATTAATTTAATGCAATCAGCTGATTGGACAGTGATCCGTGTCTTCAGTCAACACACGTTTCAGCTGATCTCACTTATTATATAAATAATGGTTCTTGTTTTTCTTATTATTATTATACTATTTATTTTTCTTTAATTATTTCTTTTCATTTTTTTCTGTATTTATTGTTACAAATGCAGTTTTCGTGGTGGCTTCCTGCACAGTGTTAAAGTGGCTGTTTTTCAGTCTGATCGATGGAAGGCTGACGTGATGTTCACACTGAATACTGCGTCCATGTAACCGGATCATGATGTAAGTCACTGAGTGCACCATCACTGTCTGATGAAGAGCAGGTGTGCTCCAAGCGCTCACCTGTTCCTGACTTCCTTGAGCAGTGCTCTCTCCTTGTCATAGCTGAACTCTCCAGAGAAAGCTCGGGGCACGTTAGCGAGGTCGGCGTGCGTCGCCACCAGCACGACCACGAGGGGCTGCTGGATCCGACCTCCAAACGCTGAAGACAGACGAGAAAACACACACACACACACACACACACACACAAATTAATTATTCCCCCATTATTTCTCCCAAAGAAAGAAACAGAGACGTGCATACTTCAGATTAACAGAAGATATCATTAATGTTATAAATTATATTATTTTTGAATTCGACCGTCCGCGTTTCACTTCATGCAGCCGCTGCTTACAGATGGTCTCCTGCGGCAGGGTGAGGGCCTTCAGCAGATTCAGCCAGTAGGTGATGTGGCCCAGCTGGGTTTCGTACGGCTCCTCGAGGCTGAACAGGACCACGTGGATCGCTGTGACGTCGTTGGCCGCAAAATAATCGTAGGAGCAGTAGTAGACCGGGTTTCCGGAAAACTCCCACACGCTGAAATCTCCCACGCCTACAAAGAGGGAGACAAGGGAGGTGAACAGTGTGGAAGCTTTGCTCATGTTCTGAGCCTGACCGTGACCGGCGACCCGTTAGCGGTGTCCCTCGTGGCTCTCACCGTGGATGTTGGCGTGCTGGATGTCGATGGCCTTCGTGGCCTGCTCGTCAGCTGCAGACAGAGCGTTGTGGACGGGGGAGAAGACCTCCAGGACGCCTTTGGTCAGGCTGGGCTCGAACATCATGCTGCGACTCCGCACGCTCACGTTCTCACAGCCGGGGTACAGGTTGGAAATGCTCACCGACACTGAACACAGGAGACAGGAGGCGACCCGTGAATCAGCTGGACTGCACTCAGCTCACCTGAGATTTTTACAGCAAACCTGCAGCATTATCTAGCTTTTAAAGCACTGAATGAATCAGTGATTTTATCGCTGTTGTTCCAGCAGATAATTTCAGAATATCTGAAACCTTTAAAAACACCAGCTGCTGCTTCCTGTTTGTCCTTCTTATAAAGAGCAGATCTCTGCTGTACTCGTGTGTGTGTGTGTGTGTGTGTGTGTGTGTGACTAATGCTCAAAACATTCCAGATTAAATGCAGATGTCTCTCTTTACTGCAGCAAACACATCTGCATCATCTTAACCAAACAACTGGCCGCGTGCAAACACAGGGGGGCGCCGTTTCACTGCACACGGATCCACTCTGCAGACACAACATTTGGATTTTCTTGACATCCTGCAGGACCACACCTACAGCTTGTTTCTGGGGTCTTGAATCAGATCTGTTTGTCGTCGTTGGTCCATGCTGATCAGTATGACATCATTATGGGCGTAGAGGGGTGGAGGAGAGAACATGTTTGAACGTCTCTGATAAATCAGGACTTGCAGTTTGCTGTAGACACGCGATGGTTCGAGGCACGCCTACATGAACCTCCACAGAACAGATTTCATTTCATCCGACATGTTTTCAGTTTGGCATCCGGAGCGCCGCGGCTCCTCTGCAGGGCGAGCCGTCGCTGCCTCACTAGACCAGACGTTAAGACAGAATAAAACAGATCCTGAGTAAACAAACATGTATTTTATACTTCAGTAAATGAAATCCCGAAAACAAACTGGTTGCAAGTGTTTTTATCCCAGCTGTGGGAAGGCCTGAACCTTCCCGGTGGGAGCCGAACGTCGTCTGTACTTCGGAAAAGGTTTCTTCTGCTTCATGAACACACAACCTGCCTCGTTTACACGCACGGCAGCAAACGGCGCTGCTGTCTCGGGTTCAGTTTAAACGCTGTGTGGAAGTCAGGACGGGGTGCCCGCCTTTTCTGCTCGGCTCAGCAAACTTCAGCCGAAAAGACTCGATCGTGCTCGCTGCCAAACGGGGCCTTCGACGGGTCACGCTGCAACTATTCCCACCAACTGGCCACTGCGTGGCAATTGTGTGGCACAGATAAATAATCACAGTGAAATCATTAAAGGTCGACAGGGTGAGAAAGAGGTCCGAACAAACAAACGACTCATCTGATCAAACGTTTTTCCTGGTAAATAAAAAGCAGCTGCTGCAGGTTCAAAGTTCAGCGAAGCAAAGCTGCTCATGTTCCCTCTCAGTGAGGGCGCCGTTTTCACTGAGCAGCAGCTTTCGTGATGTGACCTCTCTTTAATGGAGCCCCGTGACATTTCAAAGATCACCGCAAATAAAAGAATATCTTAGAGCTCGCACAAGCTGAAAGCCACAAAATCAATGCGCGGCGCACGGTGGTCTCAGGCGGCAACGCTAAGATATTGACGCTTGTGTTTCTTTGTCTTTCACTGGATTCATGTCACGTATCACTGCAGATACAACAAACAGTCAATACAGGCCGTTACTGACTTCAGCTCGAACCGACAGAAGAAACGACTCTTTCAAACCCCCTTCAGCTCTGACGGAGGCAGATCGGTAACTATACGGCTAACGTGACTGAGCATCAGCGGCGCGACGATCAGGTCTGTGTGGGAGGTAACGGCTCCCACACAGTGAGGAGGGTTTGGACATGTCGGGGAGTCTCAGCACGGACCATCGCTGCACGTGCACGGCTGACTGACCACCGACAACTCAGAAAGCTCCTGACTCAGCCTATCAGCAAGGACCCCCAGCCTCAGAGCAAGGAAAGGAACGAAAGACTGACCTCAGCGAGGAGCTGTGACCCCAAAAAATGCAGTCTTAGTGATAACTGGCAGAATGTCAGTGACACAAAGTATCCTGCAGTTCACTCTGCTTAGACACATAGTTACTAACATTATCAGATTAATGATTATCTGTAATAAATAAATTATAAATCAAACTTTATCTTACAAAATATTTGAACACAGACCCACAGCACACTCTGATCTGCTTATTCACCACGCTGGTATATTTAACACTGTAACACAACGATACTGACGAGGGATCAGCTTTTATCAATCACAGCACCAACACCGTGAAATTAAAATCAATATGAGACTGTGAGGATGCTGTTTGTTGCAATCAGACACATCAAAGTCACACAGCTGCATTTAGGAAGCTTTCAGCCCGGGAGCCCAGGAGGGAGCCCGGGAGGGAGCCCGAGAGGGAGCCCGGGAGGGAGCCCGAGAGGGAGCCCGGGAGGGAGCCCGGGATCAGTGGAAAACACTGACTGTTTCTACTTTAAGACTCTAGTTCAGGCGGCTGGGTTAATGCTCAGGGTTGCGGGGGTAGCCGACACGGTAAACAGGGATGAGCAGTGTTGTGTTAGTGCTTTTCATTCTTGAAGGCTTCTTGTGACGAGAGCATTTCTGAGAAGATGTGTTTTTAGAAAGAGAGAATCTTTGGGTCACATCAGTATGAAATTCAGTAAAAACATCCTACATGTCCACGGAAATTTGACATTACGTTATTCTATTTAATGTAACGACTCATCTTCATGTTTCAACAAGACAAAAGTATAGCTGGACGGTCTCACTAATAAATGAAGGAACCTCCGTATGCGTCTGCCTCTTCTTTGATTTTCTCAACAATCTACGTCAGAGTTGGTGTGTGTGCAGACGGGAACTAAAGGAAGAACTACAGGAGGGGTGGAGCCTTTCCCAGCTGTCATAGGGTGGGACACACCTGTATGTACCTGCACCAACCGCCCAGTGGATTCAAACTCAGAACTCTCTTGCTGTGAGGGGTCGGTGCTAACCGCTGCGCCGCCATGGCATCTGGGTAAGATCTGGGTGCAATTACTGCACGTTATGCTGAGCCCAATGACGACACCACCGACGCCGAGCACCAAGTTAATGCACGTGTCGGCCACCTACCAGCAGGCTTGGAGTTGATGGGTGAGTTGGGGTGCCGGGCCGAGTTGGTCATGCGTGGCCGCCTCCTCCGGAAGAAGCTGCGCAGGATGCCACATTTCAGAGACTCCAGCAGGGAGCTCTTCCCGGCTCCCGAGTGTCCGAACAGCTTTAGTTTGATCCTGGGCTGGACAGTCTGAGTGGGCCGCAGCTGCTGGATGTAGCTCAGCTTGTGGTTGTCCTGACCCCAAAAAAAAACCCACCACAGAGGAAGACGAGTGTTTATTAAAAATAACAGTGACAGTTCAGGTCACATTCATCCACAACACGACTCCCACGTGGCTGCAGTTCAAGCAGCCCCAAAAATCAGATGACACACTTCAGTTAATCAGATTTTGTTCCCGATTTTTTAAATTCCACATGCATCTGTCGCACTTTGTTATACGTCAGCCTGAAACTGCAGACAAGCTTCATTTTCTGCTCCAAGCACCTGGAAAAGCTTCAGTAGAACCTCGATTTAAAAATACAACCACTATGGCTTCACGTCTAAAGCATCCGTGTACTGTGTTGAAGAGATATCAACTAAACTGCAGCTGGGCTGTACTTTTTTTTTTTTGCCATAAAACGGACCAGTGAGGGAGGGGCTTGTTGAACAGACACATTCGCATTTCCAACGGCAGCCTGCAGGAGGCGACTCGCAGAGACACGTGGCTAACAAGCGACATCAAGAGTGAACAAAGCAGCACGCCCACAGGTAAAACTCTGCCCCCCGGTGGTCACAGCTTGCTGCTACAGCTCACCTGGCTGAGCAGGTGAACCACATCCTGCAGGGGCCCGGGTTCGAGTCAGCTTTGCCTGGAGCTGAGATTAGGAAAACTAACTTTACGCCAGAGAGATTTAAGCACCAGAGATGATTTAGTAAAATCTGCAAGAAGACCTACTCTGCTCATTTCCAGCTCCAAATGCTCATTTTTGTATTTTATACTGAGAATCGAGGCAGACCCTCAGTTCATCCGTCTCAAACAAGAGGTTTCATATTTTAAACCACGGCGTCTATAAATACTTCACAGTTATAAAACATTTAAATGGGGCGATATTAAAATGTCACGGCTGTAAGACGGCGATACAGGAGAACCTGCGATCTATGCTTTGTTTAAGTCACGACGCGTGTTTGCACAATTGCTCTTAATGTTTGTTAAAAGTGGAACGCTGACTCAGCGGCAGGAAACGCACTAAGACGCATACAACAAAAGGCGCCTTCGAATGCAGCCGCTTCCTCAGCGCGCTGCGGCTCTGACAGCTCGACGGAGAGTATTTAAGACGTCTCTTTACCGTCCGACGAGTGAGTCACGCGTCAGAAGTGGCCCCAAACGCTGAGAGTGGTTGTGTGGGATGTGAAAGCGCTCCATAATCCCACCTGTTATTCTAACGTGTCAGAAATTATTTCTTTCCAATTTCAAAAAGTGTGATTCACAGAATCTGACTTTAAAACCAGCTCCACGTCCTCCTCCTGGTTCTCCACAAGTCGGCCCTCCTTTCAAACGTGGCACCCGTGTGCCAGAGTGTCCGAGATTAGCCCAGCATATGCAGAGGGTGACTGTTTTCACAGTTGCTGCTTTCATGTTTTCGCGCTCTGCACCGGATCTCAGCAGGATTTCTGGAGAAAAGTGGATCAGAAATGAAGTCGGAAACATGCGGCTGGGAACGCTGGGATCACCGCAGCGCGTCGAACGTCTCTGACGACCAAAAATGTAACACACATTCTGGATGAAAATTACCACTTATAATATATATATTCCATATATAATAGAAAGGATTTAATTCTATTTTTATTCTATTTTAGTGGTCATGTTTTCAGTCTAAGCAAAAAAAAAACTTTTTCTTGAGGATTTATTAAAAAGTGTTAAATGAAGCGGCTCTGAGTGTTCAGACTTTCTGTGCGTGTCTGTATCAGAATTCCTTTCACCTGCATGTGTGGAGCAAAGTGCCGTCACAGAGTCTAAAAACGGCGGATCGCTAGAATCTAACGCCTCCATGAGACCCGCCTCTCCGCACCGAAATAGAGCGAGTGTGATGACTGTGAAGCCCGACCGAGCCTCATCATCATCATCTGCACTCTACACAGCATTGTGTACGGCGCAGTGTGCATCACATCATCTGCTCATCATACTCGTGACTGCTTTTAACACTTTCTCTCTCTTTACCTTTTTAAGCTTTCCCAGCAACGCAACGACGTGTTCGTGACGATCAGCCGAGGCCAGATCCTCCGCCGTCTTTCCGTCCTGAAGGACAGAAACAAGAAACAGCCGTTAGTAAACAGAAGCATCAAATCTGCTTCAGCATTTCACACACACACACACACACACTTAACCGACAGTCAGCAAGGATTGATCCAGCACGCAGCATCAAAGAGCTTCATCCCAAACCAGTTTTATTAACTTCTAACAATCCCCCATCAGTGGGACTGAGGTGGTCTTTATTTCTGATGCCAGTTATTACTCATAAAGCAGCTGATTCCAGTGGATTAATTGCAGCTGCAGAGGCCGTACACAAACACACACCTCTCTGTCAGTGCTCTACAGTCAAACACGCACTCCTGACAAGCTTCACGGATCTCTCACTAACTGAGCCATCTGTCCCCGTGCGGCTCCGGCGGCTGTTCCGCCGGGAAAAGCCGCCTCGAACATTACGCCTCCTCCCTCTACGGAGCTCCACAGCCGAGCATGAGGAAAAGGAGGATCAATAAAGAACGCTCACTGTTCTAATCCACAGCTTCACCAAAATAACGTAAGCTTTATTCTCTCCTCAGTTTGACATTTCTTCACCCATGCATGCGTTCAGGGCTCGTGCTGTAATCAGAGTACGAGAACAGTGACTTTTAAAGCTCTGTGAATGAACTAAATGTCGAAAAGAGTGAATGCAAATGAAGTGCAGCTTGACCACTTAGATCTGCGAACACTTCCGTGGTACTCGGCTCATGCAGATGGCTGGGTGTCACGATGATTACTACCGATGCTTGGCAGCGACAGTGAGCCTTACATCATCCACACCGTCTCCATCGGAGACTGAGTATCTGCTGAGATGGATGCTTCAGAAGGATGAGTGATGGTCACACTGACAGACACAGGGATGCTTTTTAAGAATATTTCACAGTTTAATGACACAATGGGCAAAAATCACCGACGCGTGTGGACCGTGAAAGGCTGTCCTCCTGGCACAGGCCACCCAGCGATGAATTATACATCTCAATATGCACTTTCTAGATTAAACATGCATAACACATCAGCTGCCATACAATATTAACATCCTGGCAACGCAGGGAGGAAGAACGAGCTCGGCGTGGAGCGCGTGGTGGTGGAAGCAGAAGAATTTAATGAAATTCATTAGAGAAAGATTTCTGGGCCGCACCAGAATTCGATTTCTGCATTTTGAGGCTCAACTCTGAGGAGAAAGAGAAGAATTAAAAACACTCAAAAATTCCTGCATCACGTCCGGGATTCTCCAGAGAGGACAGCTGGAGGAAGGCCAGACGGTGTTTTCCACAACTGCGCAACATCTGGAAATCATATCTGAGCCCGAGCGCACAACAACAGCATGAGGTCATTGTGCGCCGCACAATGGAGGCCGCGCCGACCCGGACACTGTGACAAAAACCAAAAACACGCAAACGCCTGTCTGATAAATGTGCAAAAGTCTTGAGCCGCCCCTCATTTTGACTCTTTAAAAGCTCTTTTAAAGAACAATCGTTCTCCAGCTTTCTGAAGTCTTACGAGTTAAAACCCAACAAACAAAACTATACAAATGATTCGGTTTATCTCCTCTGAAACAAGCCTCTCTTTGAGACAGCTTTATTCCAACTGGCTACCCCTCACAAACAGAGGGTTTGAATAGCGGGTGGGTGGGGCTTCCGTATTTGAGATGACCATATAAGGGATGTCAATTCTCAATGACTTCATAAAGAGCTAAGAGTAGAAAAAGCTACAGGAACCTGAGTGTTCTCATTGAGAGAAACCTGCACACATCCTGAGCTCATCCTCTGAACCCGTGGGCCTGTTTAATGTGAGCATCATCACTGTAACCGCGCTGAAAGCATGACGGCTTCTGTTTAATGGTTTCAGCCTTTTAGTTTGGTAGCTTTGACGGCCTGTGTGGTAGGACAGTATAACAGGTTTCTGCAGTAAAACGGCTCCATTAATTATACCCAATAAACCGCACGAGAAAACACAATCTGTTCATTTTGATGCTTTTTTTATTGCCAGAGAAGTGCTCAAATTTGGCTCCAGAAATAACTCGTTAAAAAGGTTTTTGCAGCCCAAATGAAGTCTTTGCTTGTGCAGCATCAGCTGAGAGCTCCTCTCGGATCCAGAGTTATTGGACATGAACTCCCACTCATCTGTGAAGTCAAACCCACTCACAGGCGGATAAAACGGCAGAATCTGGAAGCTGCTCTCCTTTTGATCCCGAGCTTGTGGATAAAAGCTCGAGCCTGCGGCTGTGGAAGCCTTTAACACCTTACCTGCTGTGCAGACTCGGCACAAACGTGAAGGCATGAAATACACGTTTTTCATCAGAAATCCTCTCATCTGCACAATAATCAAACCGGACTAACGACCGCTCATTTACTTCCTCCTCGTACCGTAAACAGCACGAACCCGAGGAATCCACTGGAAACCGAATTACTGTGAGCCAACTCAGAGTGCACTCTTTAATGAGAACAGAGTCACTAATTAAGCACTCTGGTTATTTTGTCGTGAAGTCAAACTGAGGCGCTCACACTTATTTTACACAATGTCCTCATTTTTACGGCGCAGAAAGAACAAACTGTCATAACGAGTTGCCAGCCGGACGACGACGTGCCTGATAAAGCTCCCCAAAAATAAATTAATAGCTACACTGACTTAAACTTGAGGAAACGCCTCTTTAAATACAGATTGTGTCTTTAATAAACCTACGCTTATCCACTTCTTGGAGCTTCAAAGATAGGTTTCTTAAGAGATGCCAAATATATGAGCCTTTCTATTTGATTTAATGCTGAAGCCTTTAGACTGCCAGCTGGGATTTGAATATTTTAGTAAGAGTCAAAAAAGCTGATCCAGTGAATGGGACGGGAGACTGAAGTGAACATATCAGTCCGGAGGCTTGAAAGAATTTCCATGAAATAAAGAAGGAAGAAACATGGTGAAGATTTTAGAAAGGGATCATTTAAAAAAAGGTGGAGCAGCTCAGTATCAGCGGGCGGAGATGAGGGATCAGTCCTGAGTTTAAAGCTGCCGTAAGAATTTCCCAATTTTGCTCAGAATGTGTGTGAGTGAGCAGCGACGTCCTCTGCAGCTCAAGCAGAAAATTAACAACTCACCATGCAAATAATATTTGAGCAAGCAGAGGGAGGGATGTTTCCAATTTGCATACTATATGAGCCGTGGCAGCGTGGGACACGCCCCTCTGACGTTACACACACTCTAATCTGTGCAGAGAGCACAGACAACAACAGCTGCACAATCAAAAAAGCTGAAATACTACACAATCTGCCACATGTGAAGAGTACGATGCCTCTACTGCACTGGATGTTGCTGCAGTGCTGCAGCACCGTAACCTGCAGTGACACACTTGTAATGCGGTCTAGCACGTGCTGAGCTGAGCCGGCGGTCAAAGCGTGACTTACGTTGGCGACGGCGTCGATGTTTGCTCCGGTCAGGCAGAGATGACGGACGACCTCGAGGCTCCCGCTGTTAGCGGCCAGGTGGAGGGGAGTTCTGCCGTGCTGGGACAGACAGACAGAGACAGAGAGAGAGACAGAGAGAGAGAGACAGAGAGACAGAGAGAGAGACAGAGAGAGAGAGAGACAGAGAGACAGAGAGAGAGAGAGAGAGAGAGACAGAGAGAGAGAGACGCTTTCAGCATCGACGAGAGGACGAAATCTGGTTCTGCTGGAGGTTTCTTCCTGTTAAAGCGAGTTTTTCCTTCCCACTGTCACCAAGTGCTGCTCATAGGGGTGATTTGACTGTTGGGTTTTCTCTGCATTATTGTGGGGTCTTTACCTACAATATAAAGCGTCTTGAAGCGATTGTTTGTTGTGATTTGGTGCTATATAAATAAAATTGAATTGAATTTATTGTGACCCAAAATGACTGACTGAGCCCATGAACTCCTCAGTAGAGTGTTTATGGAGGCCAGGGCAGGGGGACATTTTCCTGCAGACCTTTATAGAGCCAGAAGTCTTTTTGCAGCCACGGGTAGCGCCCTCTGCTGGCCACTGAAAGAATGAGGCAGGGCGTTGGATTCAGCTGCAGGTGATGATGAAATCTATCACATTTGTAGAAGCAGACTAGAATTTGGTCACGTGTAACCTCTGAGGGCCCAAAGCTCAGGCTTAAGACAGTGTTTTTTTTTTTACTCTTGGACCTGTATGAGGTCATAGAGAGCAGATAACCGCCAATCAGAAGAAAGTCAGTTTAGAGGGACCCATGCTGGCTTGCTTCAGACAGTGACAAGGCCCAGTCAGAGATACTTAAGGACTGCTTTGAACTGAATCATGCAAAGCTGCTCTGATAAAAGTCCAAACATAAAAATATGGAGCTAGAAATGCTTTTCAACCTGCCGTGAGTGTAACACAAATACACGGGAAAAAAAATAGTACTAAAACATATTCAAGTACTTACAAATGTTCTGCCATGTTTAATTATAGAAACACTGAACTGCCCTTTCTTAATTTTTCTTGCCTCGTGCTGCAGCCTCACTCAGCCCACGGTCGTGCTGCAGCTGGTTGACCCCCCAGAATACAGAATACTGAGACTCTTTGATGTTTATGTCTTAAACACATACGGAGTGTTTCCTCTGCCAAACAATAAAAGGTCTGTAGAATATATCTATGCCCACTACAAATAAACAAACCTGACTGAAGGAAGCATTTCAATCAATTCTGCTCTGTAACAGCCTGAACAAACAACGAGCATCCATCCTGTTCTGTGACGCCGCAAACTGAGCTGGAGACATTTCCACTCCCACCCTCCTATGGCCCCCCCCCCCCCCCCCCGTGTCTGCAGCTGACAGCGAAGAGCAATCCAGGCCCAGAGTCAGCAGTGTGTGATACGCTGCTTCAGATAAGCTTAAAAGAAACAAGCTCAAACTGAAAAGAATGCATAAATCACAACATCTGTGGCAGCGCTGTCTGCTCCGGATGCACATCACCTCCCTGCACCACGCTGGGATAGAAACGCTGAGAGGTCTGGCAGCGTCTGAGAAAAGCTATCCCATCGCAGAATACATTAAAATGTATGGTGTCAAAATAGAAAGCACAATCAGTGCAGACAGAAAGATGTGGGAAGACGTGCCTGGCACAGAGGCAGAGGAAGATGGGACTGCGAGAGCACCTTTAAAAAAATGATTTCAATGCTAAAAAGTGTCTGCAGAAAACTGCGCGTCTGTGGGAAGACACTGAATACATAAAGTGAATGCCAGATTTTTTGAGCTCATTCTGCAAAAATACTCAAACATTTACACTTGCAGGAAAACCTCCTTAAAGCCTGCATTACATTCTGCTCCACCTGTGACTGGGCTCCATTTAACTTAGATGGGCCGGCCACAGTCAAAAATATGTGGACACCTGATTACTGAAGAAAAACAATCTAAAACCACTGATCAAAAAGATCCTGATTTTTCTTAGGTTAGATCTGCTTTGCAGCAGCTCTCAGTTCATCCTCTGAAACGAGCCAGCTTACCTCCTCTCCCTTTGAGCCAGTTTCCTTCTCATTAGCTGTCCCTCACAAACAGAAGGTTTAAACAGTAGGTGGGCGGGGCTCCTGTGCTCACCACCACAAATACGTGCCTGAGAGGATCATACTAGAGATCGCTGCACGAGCAGAAAAACCAAGACAAGAATGAGCTCCCAGCTCATTACTGGTGCATACACTGAGCTCACCATTGAAGCTCTGCCCATGCCTAATATCAAAATCCATCACTGCAGCAGTGCATACGCGACAGGAAATAAGGAAACTCATTCTGGCTGAATCTGCATGAGCAGGTCTGACTCACAGTCAGTGTTTCAGGTGACGGGGTTTGATTAAAGGGGCCTGTGAATCTCATGAAACGCTGAGGTGATGCCTTCATGGACCATGCGCGGCAGATAGGAATGCTAAATTCCTCTACAGTCACCTCTACCATCTCTCATTGTGGAAGCAGAGAGACTCCCAGAAACATTCTGCAGAAAACGTCTCACTTCCTGCGCAGCAACGGGGTCGCGGTGCTGAGGTCCCTGACCTGAATGACTACAGGTGCTGGTGGCCACGCAGCGCGCTCTGACCCGGCCGCTTTTATAAGAGCCAAACGTTTGAGCTGACTCATCAAGGTGGCGTAACAGATCGCATAAAACCACCAGCTCTGAGCTGGCAGCAGATGTGCTTCAAGATTATGTAAGAGGAGAGTAACAACAGAAAGATTTCATTATTATTAATGCTAATGGTGTCAGGACAGCTCTGCAACATTAAAACCTGCATGTAAGGACTGAAAGAGCCCAAAGCCACAGTGAACACGTGGATATCGTGGAGTTAGGAAGAGCCTTCTCATTTTCTCCTGGAGAATCGGGCCTTCCCTTCTCAGGAGGACGGCTGTGTGGAAAAACTTGACTTGACCAAAGTCCCTCCAGAAGTCTCACAGCTGTCCAGAACTGCCTCAGGGGGCTCATTAGGGCCGATATCTGCACAATGACCTGAGCTGAGTCACTGGGACATGAAGACTGCAGTTTAGAGATAAACGCACTTTAAAAGGTTTACCGACTTAAAAATAAGGTTTGAAAAGACCCGTTTTATACTTCTGCCGCCACCTTTGCTGCTGCAGAATAATAATAACCCCATTACATCACCTGGACCAGAGCCGCTGCACGACGCTCTGTGTGGCAGAGCTCAACTAAAAGACACCAAACGACCGTCAGAGGTGCACAAGAACCCGCAAAGGGCATCAAAATCACATATGAAAGATGACACGTTTCTCTTCAGTATTTCAGCCTTGGGGATGATCTCCCAGGAAGCAAAGCAGGATTGTCTCTTTTTGCTAATTCTGATGAGCTCAACCTTCATCCAGCCCCGTTGCAGTCTGATAGCATTTACGCAGTCCTGAAGGAGCAGAAGAGCTTGCACTCACCTTGTTGGGGAGGTCGAGGCTAGCTTTAGCATTGCAGACGGCCGTGACGACCGGCAGGTTTCCGTCCTTGCAGGCGATGTGGAGCGGCGTGTTTCCGTGGCGGTCCTGCCGATCCGCGTGGCAGCGGTGCCTGAGGAGGCAGCGGACCACTTCCACCTGACAGCGACGTACAGCCAGGTGGAGCGCTGTGTGGCCGTCCTGCACACACAAAAGCACAGAGAATCCTCACACTAACAGTCATTAAGGAGACGTCAGAGTCGTGGCTGCTGCTCCATCTGTGACCTGCGGAGGTCAAACACAGCCTGAGGCTTCCCTTTTTATCTGTCCTGTTAGAAAACGTTCAACGAGGTGAGCGGCCACAATGCCACCGTTGTTATCATAGGTATGCTGTTTTTCTCTCTCTTACCTGTAAGGTCTGCCTGTCAACCCTAACCCTGCTTTAAAAACAGGAACATGCTCTAAGAGATTAAAACACTGCATGAAGAGCTGAAGAGAAAGGAGGTTATGACCGATCACCTTGTCAGTTGTTTCCAGATCGGCTCCATGCTCCACCAGGCACTCCACGATGTCCACGAAGCCCCGGGCAGACGCCGTCAGCAGCGGGCTCTCCCCCTCGCGGTTCTTGGCGTCCACGTGGCAGCCCGCCTGGCAGAGCGCTCGGGCTACCGGCGAGTAGCCGTGCCAGGCGGCGCAGTGCAGCGGCGTCTCCTGCTCCTGGAGACACAAGCGTGAAAAAATAAAAGCTGTGCCGCTCTGATAACTGCTCGGTTATCGCTCTGACACCGTCGCCGCAGTCGCTCACCCTGTCTGCCAGGTCTGGGTTGGCCCGGATGCTGCACAGGTAGCTCACCACATCCACGTTCCCGTAGCGAGCGGCCACATGAAGAGCTGTCTCTCCAGACTGGAGGAGATAAAGAACCAACACATTAGTAACAAATCAGTCGAGCACAATTTGGGGTCCACGAGCCAAAATCAGGGGGTCTGCAAAATGATTTGCTATAAACCATAAAATTCAGAAGTTCACTAACAAAACAAGCACCGAGCCCATCACTCCCACCCGCCCCTCTCTGATGTGACTGAGAAACATCACGTCTGATGTGTCAGCAGCGCGCACGTTGGAAAGTTTGAGATAAAAACTGTTCCTGTGAAATCAGAGCACAAACGCAGCGTCAGGGACCGATCCAGCTGTCAGGAGGTGGTTCCTGGAAAAATCTCCCCTCTAAGAGGCCAAAGAGTTGTTTTCAGCTTTGGGAAGTCAGAGGTCTATTATTGGTTCCTGGCACTGGACCTTAGATTGTGTGAGCCTCGAGACAGCTGATTGACAAGCGCTTATTTTGCTTGCAAATGTTTTCTTTCATTACAAAAATAGTCGAGCGAAATACGTGGAAGACTGCAGTGTACTGGCTGTTCTGGTGAAGAGAGAGCTGAACACACAGACAAAGTGACTTATTATGCTTAGGCATGTCCCACTCGGAGGAGACCCCATGAGACACAGATCACATCTCGTGGCTGGCTTGGGAACGCCTCGGTGCCCCCTGCGCAGAGCAGGAGGAGGTGGCCAGGAAGATGGAGGTCGAGGCATCGCTGCTTAGGATGCTGCATCTGCAACCTGGACCCCGTACGTGGCAGTAAATGGGTGGGTGGAGGTGCACTGAAATAAGGCGCGTAGTTACTGAATCTGTCTGGATTTTAGCCAGATGCCCAAAATGTTCCATAAAGTAGCCTAGACATCACCTTCATGTTGATGGGGAGCAGGTAAACCTGCAAAAACTTTAGATTTTCTCCTCCTCTTATGAGACTCGTTAGAAACGAACCAATCAGAGAGCTTGCTGTTAGCAGGAAAGAAAAATAGACGATGTGTTTACTTGTTAGTGGGAGAGAGAGAGTCACTTTAAAAAAGGTAAACGAGCTTCAAAGAGCAGTTTAATTTGGGGAATCACATAAAAACCACAGCAGATTTACCTTGTCGGGGTGAATCTGAAAGGCAGGACAATTATCTGCTTCCACACAAACGCCTCAGCCTGTGATTCGGGGGCTATTGTGTAATAACGAGAGATGAGACTTTAATGATGCTCGGATGGGAGCTGGATACCAATCAGCGAAGTGCGTGCAGTGCAGATCAGCCGCGCTCCGCCTCAGTGTTCGCCGACAGGAAAGGACGCGTCCAGCGGGCACCATGATTGAAGAGATGGGAAAATGCTTTTGGGATTTCGGATACCCAGGCAGGCTTTATGATGGAGGCCAGACCAGCATCAAAAGCACACACACACACACACACACACACACACACACACGCGCGCACACACAAATCCCATCTTTCTCTGCAAGGCCTGTTTCTATAGCAACAACAAATAAGCTGATAAAATGCCAGAGTAACTGGTTCTCTCCACAGGTGTGGAAATGTGAAAGTGTGAATGTGTAAAGCTGTGTGTGTGTGTGTGTATGTGTGTGTGTGTTTCTGGGCATTTCAAAGTAATGCCTCTCAAGGGGTTTGCTGGGTAGGAGGTAGTGAGTAATTGCTGACAGATAACGGAGTATGATGAGTAGTAGTAAGTGTGTGTTTTTCTGTGTGAGAGTGTGAGACACGCAGAGAGAGGGAGAAGACTCGTTTCACCTTATCTTGCACATCCAGGGGGCACCTCTTCTCGTGGAGGAATTTCAGGGTCCCGACGTGTCCGTGTCTCGCTGCGTAGTAGATAGCGTTGGCTCCGCTCTGAGGGTTCGAGAGAGAAGAACATTCCAGGATTTATCCCTGACCTTTACTGCAAGGCCGAGCTCTCGGGGGTCGAGTCTGCAGCCGCGTGATACGAACTCGTCCTTCTAAAATTCTGCATTCTTACAAAGAGCTGGGGATTATTTTGAGGATGTGCTCGCGCGCCCGCTTTAGCCTCAACGCGGTCGTGTATGTTTTAAGTGGAGCTGCTGGGAAACTGGTGGTACAGTGTAATCTCTGCACCATAACTGCTCTGCAGCAGATTCAAAGACAGCCAGGAGAAAACACGTTATCTGACCTCACTGTTGTTAATAATATCTACATATAAAAATGGTGCCGTGATGATGATGATGACAGAATGAAATGGTTATTTTAATGGTTGTTGGCCATCTTTGCTTCCGGCTCTTATTTGGAATCTATGTGATGAGCCCTCGCGGTGTGCTGTAAGCTTATCTGGGCTCAACATTTCACGCATGGCACAGAAATCAAATCAAAAGCAACAAGTTACGATTGCCGAGTCCAGATTTTGGAGACACATGGCCGACCCTGCTGCTGGAGAGCTCGACTCCTTTCTTATTTTCTTGCATTATTACTAAAAATCTTCTTCCAATATCAAAGTCAATTCCAGCATTCGGCACTGCACTGAGTTAAAAGCACAACTAGAGCCGAAGAGTTCAGCTGAAATAATCAAAGAATTAAATTCTAATTAGTTTATTGAGTTTATTTCTGAAGCCAAACAGCCCAAAATGTACCTAAAAATAAATTTTTAACCATTTTCTGATACTTTACAGGCCAAAACATCACCTATGGCATGGCTGTTATTAGAATTATTGATTTTTGTCTTACAGCCAACAATAATAATAGAGACTAATGTAATCATCATAGGATTTCACTCATAATATTCATTAACACTCTTCTTTCAGAACCTTTAAACAAAAACTATTAAAAGGTGACAGCAGGCGAGCGTGTTGATGGAAATATTCATTTTCATCTTTGTGATTTATGACAGGATCAGCTGCCAAAGCATGTAGCTGGTTTTTATAGCACAGTGCATCGACTTTATGGCTCATTTAAGTCACAGACGGCCTCCAGTCGGTCTCTCTTTTTTAAAGCCAGTTTATCCACAGCTGAGAGTCAGACGCTCACGATTACACCAAACTGATCTGCAGCTCACCTTGTCGTGGGCCTGGATCTCTGCACCCTTCCTCATCAGGACCTCGATGATCTGAATGTTTCCACAGCCAGCTGCGATCAGGAGGGGAGGAGTCCCGTGCTGCAAAACACACACACACACACGTTTTACTTATAATTTGTGCTAATGATGGAGCCGTAAACGTCAATCTGACAGCATGTAATTACAGAGAGAAAATATGAAGAAGAAGTAGATGAATTCTCTGGTTTCAGACGCTGAGCGTGTGCAGTCGGAGCTGCAGCCGCACGAGAGAAGAGGATGCAAGAAAATGGCCAGATCGCCTTTTCTGAGCGAAGACAGACCAAACCTGTCAATTACCAGCACCACCCCTGAAGTTTCACCCTCCTCCTCCTCATTTCTGCCTGCCGGCAGGCCCGTTTCTTAATAACTGTAACGCCATAAACTTTTGAGCTACGGAGAAAATTCAAAGGAAGAGAAGACGAGCTTTACAGAGATATCTGAAGTTTAGCCCAAAGCATTGATAAGGTGCTGCTGTCTGAACACAGGCAGAAAAATCTGCCTCACATTACTGTAACTTCAACCGTTTCAGGCTGCAGAGAAAATTCAAATTGTTCCTGAAAGATGAGAAAGGCTTTTTTTTACAGCCAAAATGAGAGAATAAGTGCAGGCGGCCTGAATAAAGCCTGGCTGTTAAAGGGTTAACTGGATGAAGGTGCGGAGCCTGTGGTTTGATTTAAGGGAGAAAAAAGCTGCAGCAGCACAACAACAAATCCAAACACCCTTCACGGGCTGATCGCAGGTCCGAGTGCTTCTTTGATATCGTTCACTTTAAGAAGCTTCAACTCTCATGATCCGTTTCAGCAGCGTGCCCATCCTCGAACATCTCTGTCGTCCACGCGACGCCCACCTTTGCACTAACGTGTCACCTGTTTGCATTCACACTGATGAATTCTGGGAGCTTGTAACCCACCTGTGAGTCTCTGGGCCCGTAGCTCCTGTGAAAGAACGTCAGTGTTATTTATGAGTCTGTAGGAACGTCACTGTTTACAATGTCTGGCAGGGATTTTTCCCGTTTTTTGTACTGTTTTGTTTTGGCAGCAGGACGTGGCGACCCAGTTTCTGCTGCAGTGGCTTTAAATAAATATGGAAAACACACACAGGGAGAATCTTAAAGATCGCTTTGATTTCATTATCATCCAGCATTATTTTGTAAGCGTTCAGGATCGGTTGGATAAGCAGTTAAGAAGATTCGAGATGAAATAGATGGATGGCTGTGTCGTTGTGTTATTGTCTATGTGTTTCTGGGCTTTTATTATAACGTTTGCACATGACATCAACGTGCCAGAGACTCGAGCTGAAAATGAGCCTGCACGGCTAAAATCTGGCACAACAACCTGCAGCACCCATAATTAATTAGAGTCCAACGCCCCCTTTAACACGATGATGAACCGGAGAGGCACCGATCAGATTTCAGCCTGATCCGGACTCAGACACCTGGGTTGGATATCTTTGGGAAGTGACAGGGAAGCATCCTGGAAGAGTTTCACTGCAGCAGGACCGAAAAGTTCCCACTACGATGATGCTCTCTCTCTCTCTGGCTTTAGGTTCGCTGTAACAGTTGTTACAATGGAGTAAAAATGTTCTAACATAACTTGTTGTTTTCTGCTCATTAATATTGTTGCACTTTCTCTGGCTCTGCTGAACGCGACGTGTGAGGAGCCGTAAAATAAATAACTGGCTGCAGACACCTGAAGCCGAGGTATCTGCGTGGCATCAGAGCTGCAAAACGATCCATTTCTCAAACTGTTTTTCATGGTTCATCTGAAGCATGAATTACAGAGCCAGGCCAACAGAGGCTCCATTCCAGCTCTGCACAGTCTCAAAGCTGCAGCAAAGAAAGCGAGATCTTCAGTTCCCGCTGCGCTGCTGCCAGCATCACCACACAGGCGTGAAAATGCCCGCAAACTTAAAAGTATTGGCAAATCCTTAGAATCACAAAGAATCAGCTGTTTGGTCGTGAAGGTTTTGTGACTCTGACCCCTGAAAACACATCACTGAAGACACGTTTTCAAAGACATCTTATTATCTGAACCGATGGTTCGTTGAATGTGAACGTTTCCTTGTGCTAGTTTACACTAAAAGAAAGACTTTATCGGTCGGGTCAGAGCGGACTGCATGCGGCCCGGGAGGCCAGGTGAGTCTGGCACACCTGGGCCCCAGCTCCAGGAAGCAGGTTCAACAAACTGAGTTTAAAAGTAAACTCGGCAGTTTCCTGTTCCAGAACAGCTGATCAGAGCGCGTGCGTGAGTAAGGAAAGAAAGGCATCATCAATGGATTCACCATGGCAACGGGTAAATAAAGAGCGGAGCCTCCATTTTAATCAGCAGACTGAGGAACATCAACGCGTGTCAGTGCTGACTATGCTCTAATCTGATCTGAGACCAGCTTCACTCTCTGACAGCCACAGCAGAGACGTTTCACTGAGTCACTGTTAAAGGTCAGAGGTCAGCCATAGTTTCACGTTATGATAAATGTCTCAGCTTTATAGGTTTGAAATATTTCAGTACAGTTTGGGAGGATGAGACATTTTAATTAAAGAATGCAGAGAAAATGAATCCATTATGAACGGATCCGGACTGGAGCCTGAACTGGACCTGGACCCGATCCGGTCTGAATCCCTGATCTTGAACCGTTTGGATCCTCCTGCTGTGCAGGTGGACTCGGACACAGTTTGCTGATCCATTACGGAGCCGACGATCCCTCTGAGTGGATCCGATTTCGGGTCGGTCCACTGAGACTGATTTACATGATTTTCAGTGGAAAATATGTCGAGATTCATACTCTGAAGTTCAGACACCAGAACTGCATTTAAAGACTGGATCTCAATCTGTGAACACATTTCAGCAAAATGGAAGGATGATGGATGGATGCTTGGATGGATGGACGGTTGGATGGTCGGTCCAGTTTTAAAATAATTTCAGCCTCATCTTCACTTAAACATTCCATCATCTCCAGGATCAGACATTTTTCCATCAGTGAGCTTTTTCAACACGACCAACGATCGATCACTGATCACTGATCAGTGTGTTCTGTGTCTAAAGCTTCATCCAGATCAGTGTGATGTAACAGTGATGCTGCAGTAACTACAGTAAATGTTT
>JAVDPK010000005.1:50426-62440 GCA_034780415.1 Cichlasoma orientale
AACGTCTAACTGGGATTTCAGTGCTTGTAGAAACATAAACGTCTGCAGATGAATTCGCTCCTCTGACGCTCTGACAGGTGTCAGACAGGTGGCTCAGGTGCGGCAGGAGGGGCGGAGTCAGAGAATCAAACCTGCCAGGTTAGGTTAACAGAGCCTGTTACCATGGTAACTCAGAGTTAGAGTTAAACCTGCTTCCTGGAACAGGAACATCTTACCACAAAGATAATTCTACCATTACATCCAAAACCAAGACTTAGCCTGGACCGGCTCATTAAAGACTTGTGTCAGAAAATGAGGACTGACCACTCAAGGCTGTTTTCACACCCAGTGGCTGAAACTCAAACCGTTTTTTCAAAGACACAGAGTACGAGCACACATCAGCACATCCGCAGCTCCACCCCTCCCTCGAGGTTCATCCACACAGGCCTCCTCGGCCACCGGCTGCCGTGCGGATGAGCCGATGTCTGCGGGGATCGATCAGCTGTTTGCTTTTCAGTTTGTACACAAACGAAAGCTGACAGAGTTCAGTGTGTGACACACAGAAGCTTCCACGCAGACTCACAGCTATGCTGGCTGCAGGGCTGCAGGGAGCACCCTGACAAATGGTTCTGAGACCCTGCGTCTCTCAGCTGGAGGTTCAGAGTCGTTGGAAATCAACCAAACATGAAACACTTCACAACATTTTGGCTGTCACGTAGCCTGAATCCAGTAGGTTAGTCACCTTGTTGGGCTGGTTGACATCATAACTGTTCAAAGAGCCGAGGAGATGCTGCAGACCCGGCACGTTGTCGTCGTTTATAGCGTGGATGATAGCCTTCATCACAAAGGAGTCTTCTTCGTCCTAAACAGGTGAGAAACAGTTAAGGACAGTTACTGCGCTGCGCTTCACGGGACGATCTAATCCATTAATCCTGTCATTTTGCTCCCCTAAGCCTCTCTTTCTTCTTTATCTGCGGCATGAATACACAATGAAACAAACAGAAAACAGCAGAGTTTATTTTGCACCCGCAGCTCATAGAAAAACACACATCACAGCTCTTTCTGTCAGCGACATGTGACCCAGTCACCTTCAGCCAGAGTCAGCTGTGCAGCGCAGGAATCGGCCGCGCCGCTCCGCTGCACAAAGACACAAAGATGAGAGGGGCGGGGAGCTGAGGAGGAAGCGAGCGCTCGCTCAGCCGAGCCTGACATTCCTCAACACAACCTCCCTGCTGGGCGAGCCACGACTGCAGAGGGCTGCAAACACCACACGAATATGCACGAGCGACCCAGCGCCTGCTGGCAGCTCACGCTCGACCTTTTGTTGGTAAAAACGCTGCAGACTCTTTCTCCTAATCTGATCGCCTCTGTGTCTCGTTATGACCTCCAACGTACAAAGAAACTGTTTAATAACTGAAATATAAAGATGAGGTCTAATGACTGCGCTGTAAGCCGCAATCATCCATTTATTCATCAGCCGGTGATGCAAGCAGATGTTCAGTCTTTCTGCTTTGTCATCATAGTGAAGTTAAAACAGCTATTTCAAGGTTTTGGAAGCTACAATTTATTTGATCTGAGCTGCAGCGATAAAGGGTGAAAGGCTGAGGCAGGATTTTAAAGAAACGTCTAAACTTAAAGTCTGCTCACTGAACAGCAATGCTGCATTCAGGAAACTATGAAGTGCCCAGCAGTGAGCTCGGTAACGTCAAGCAGTATTTGTGATATCCAGAGTTTCTAGGCTCAAGATCACTGATGAGATGTGGAGGAAAAAAACAGCTCCTTCCAGTTTAAACTGAGTGAACTGGGAGTGGTTTACAGGTGTGATTAATACCCCGCGTCTCTGCTGGTCACACGTTTATTCCAACCTCTGAACTCTGAACTCAACCCAGGTATTAACTAAAAACCTTCAGAGGGAGGCACTGCACTCAAGCTCACCTGCACGGGGGGTTCAGGTGAGTAACCGGAAGTGCGGCGATCTATCAGAGAGCTTGTGTTGGCAAACATGAACTACAGGAGGCGCTGTGACCTCACCATGCTCAGTCCCTACCTGCCACCTCACCTGTGACATCAGGAAGTTGCCGCGTAATCCTCTGATGACAAAACAGGGCCGGCCTCGGCCTGCTGGGAGGGCTTTGTGAATGATTAAGCTTCTCGCAGAAGCTGCAGTGTTTACATCTGTTGGGCTTATCGGCATCAACTTATAGACTGGAAGTGGACGCGCTAATAACGTCACAGCCCCCGCGTGCCTCTCTGTGTGCACACGCACTCATTCGTTTAAGAGCTGCAGCCGGAGCTTCCTCCTGCTGCAGCTCCACTCACTTCTACAAACATGTGGGAAGAATGAGGAAAAGATGGTTTAGGTTGAGATCCTCAGAGTCTGTCAAACTGGAAATACCTGAGCTCAAACTGAACATGTCAATAAGCTAAAACTGAAAGCGACTGAGCTGCGAGTCTCTGTGCAGTCACTTGAATTTTTCAGAAGGACTCTGGGATACGGGACTGACCCTGCACACCCAGCCTGCATGAATGTGAACGTACTCTGATCCAAATTTTGCCACAATGTCCGTAAACGGCGTTTTCACTCTTCTTCTGTTGCTCTGTTAGTTTAAGAGAGAAGCAGATGTGCACATCTTACCAGCGTGTCATCGCTGCGGGCCACGCTGATGTTGCTCCTGGACAGGAAGGAGCGGGACAGGCGGTTACATAAGGAGATGAGCCGGACCGATTGCTGGAAGAGACAAACGAGGAGAAATGGAAGTTGGTGAATGTGCAGGAGTGAAACAAGTTAACGTCAGGTCACGTTAAGGAGGCCGTCAGCGGGCAGGGGAGCGCAGGCCTGAAACGATTTTCTGCTCTACTTCAGTCCTTTACTCGCTGTGAGTCACTCGGCGTAACCCACTGACCCTCATGGGGCTCAGCGACGTGACTTCACACACTTCTACAAACATTCGAGCTCCATATCGAGTAAACTGGGCGGTGGATGCGACAGTAAAATATGATTTTATTTCCTGAAAGAGGGACGAACTGTGGTTTGAGCCTGCAAACATCTGGGCCCTGCTCTGTCAGGTCTCGCAGCATTTTTATTACGTATAAATGAATCAAGTCAGATCAAGGTTACTGCAAAGCCAGGAGCCGGCGGTGTGTCACAGACAGCACCGCCGAACCACCACAGACTCAGCGCCGCTGCCTTCCTGCCGGCCGGGAGCGTCGCCGGGTCAGCTGTGACGAACCAAACCTGACGCGCGGCCGCCAAAGCGGCGCCGGCGGGGAATCTGACGGCGAGCCCGCAGCGGTCAGCGGAGACGCGTCTGAGGAGACCGTCTAGCAGGAAGCTTTCAGGGTGCCGTGGGGTCAGGGTGTGAGGAGTTACTGAATACGGTCACATGACGTTCTTTGTTGTACTGCACAGTAAATGTCCAGAAGCTTCGCTGTGAGCGAAGGACTCACCTTCCACTTTCTCCTGGCTGCAAACTTTTTGAACTTCTCCATGTTGACGGCCGACTCCTTCCTGCTCAGCGCCTGCTGGGTGTCTTTTGGCTGATTTTGAAAAACAAAATAAAAGTAGGCAACACGAATTTTAATGCTTCCAAAACTCAAATTATGTCAAATATCAGTAAAAGAAAATATGAAAGCAGAATCCGACCTTGATCCAGGGGTGCTGCAGGCTGTCCTGAATGGTCATTCTCTTTCTGTGGACAGAGAAAAGAAAGACGTTTGCAGCAGTCGATGTTTAGCTGTTGCCGAGTGGTGTTGGGTGGTGTGTTGGTGGTGTGTTTGTGGTGCGGTGCTGTCTTCAGGGCCGTGGGTGAGCAGAGGGAATGCTTTGTGCATTAATCGAGTTAATGCAGCTGGTGGTGTAAAATTAATGAAGCCTGTAAACAAACAGAAGTGCACCAAAAAGGTATTTCCACACTTGTCTTTCCTCAACGTGTCCTCACACCCTGCCATTGAGTTCCCATGGAAAACTACTGGAACTGTGACACATCCCACACATGCTGCAGATCTGTGGGTTCGTTTAAGGAAGAAGAGCAGAAGTGAGGTTTGTTGTGTTGGACTGGCCTCCGGCTCTCCGCCACAGGCCAAAGAGCTGCATGTTGGGTTACCTGCTGACTGAGGTGTGAATGTGAGTCTGCCTCTGTGTTACCCTGTGATGGACTGGCTGCCTGTTACCCAGTGACAGCTGGGACAGGCTTCAGCCCGCCCCTTCCAGTTTAAGAAAATTGACTGGTATGTTTTTGAGCTACTGGCGCAGCCACATATCTGCTAACTTAATATGTGTGGGTGTATGATAACCAGTCACTTAATCGAGGTCACGGCTGCTGAACCTTCCGTCTTTGTTGAGCTCGAACTTTTTATTTCCTTTGTGAACTTTAGATGCTTCTCTACAGCGACACCTCAAATACGGAACTGAGAGCCCCGAGTGTGACCACCCGAGTAAAGGGAACACGTCTACGTGATTCATCTGCGTGCTGCTTCCCGAGAAAGACGACAACTTGGAGGAAAGATTGTAAAAAACACACACACACACACACACCTGCTGCAAGTTCACAATGAAAGCAGCGAGGCATTGTTCAGGGAGGTTTCGCTGTGTCCTGCATCACCTCTGACCGCTCCAGAGAACACACCACTTCCTCTCACCTGAGTCTGTTTACACCACATCCCTGTTTCCAGCTGCATTCACACACAAACCGCACGGCTTTGCAGACTTTCGTGTACTTTTAATCCAGCAAACTTTAAAAAGCATCTCTTTGTTATCTTCCTGCCGGCTGAGTGAATCCATAGCTCAGTGCAGATCAATTAAAAGCCATTCCATTTGGATGCACTCAGTCTGTCATCTCTAAAAGCCCCATTAGGTGAAGTTTGTAAAGTCAGTCTCTTCTTTGGATCTGTTTAAAGCAGCCCATTCCCGCCTCTCACTGTCTCTTCTCTTACTTAAGGAGATCCAAATGAAATTATCCTCACACCTATAATTATGCACCTCTGTTAGCCCCTCGTTCTCTCTCCATTGTTTTGAAAGGAACCGGCGTAATTACGAGTGCAGAGAAGAGTTTGATGGCAGGAACCGTCTTCGAGTGCAGCTGCAGCCATTCAGCTGTTGCTAGAGCAACTCTGTAATGAGGGAGGCGCGCAGTCGAAACAATTTTAGGTGCCAGCGTCAAAAGGCACGCTGCCGAGAGAAGAGGCAGCACAGAGGAGGAACATCTACAGCAGGCACGCATTCAATTTCCCTGTCAGCCTAATCAAAGAGCAAGTATTTAGAAATCAACATGTCTTTTAAACTCCAGTCACAGCAGTTATTCAGAGCTCAGGACGGAAAGCAGAGAAGGTTATTTCATTAATTTATTGTTCGACTGACTGAAAATAAACTGCCAACACTTTTGGCTGCGGCGTAATCACATAAACTACCTCAAGTTACCACGAAGCAGCGAAAGCATCATCGGAGCTGCTGCAGAAAATAATTATTAATGGAAAATTCAACCAATCCTGTCACATCAATCCACCAATCCACGTCACCTTTATGTGAAATGTAACGGAATGGAAACGGGACGAGAGCAGCATCATACTTTGGATCTTTGACGAGCAGCCTCGCGATGAAGTCTTTGGCCAGGACGCTGGTGCTGCTGAAGAACTCCTCATCGAAGGTGTAGTCCACCGCCGACACGTTAGCCAGCGTCTCCTGCTTGTTGTCGCCCAGGAAAGGAGAGGCTCCGCTCAGGCTGCAAGATGGGAAAGGTTAAAGGTCAGAAATATGCACGCTGGTGTTGATGGTTTGAAAATGATCTCTCTCCAAACCAACTCAGGAACCATGAGCTCAAAATCTTGAGAATCTGCAGCCTGATCCTCTCTGCCAGCAGCTCGGTTGCCTCATGTTGGGTCATTTTGATTTTGGTCCAAACAGGCTGCTGATTAGCTTCGGCCCTTGAAATGGAAACTACAACCTTACTACACTTTGATGTGATTAAAGAGCTGCAAATAATGGTGAGTCATTAGTGAAGCTTTGCTATCAGACTCAAGTATTTGGTGCGTATTAGTCAAACACTATCACAGGGAAACCAGCTGGACCGCTCTCGGTTTGAGTGCAGGAATTCTAATGCACTTTCACACCTCTCCAGTGAACGCACGCATCAAACTACATAAGCAGATGCACCGAGGGGCTAATGTGCGCACCAGCACAAGAGAAAGGCGTGTTTTAATGGACGAACCATGACACAGTGCAGCACACGCAGGGCTGAGCAGCCATGCACGCTAATGAGGTCTCAGTCTCGCGGACTTCAGGCCGTTAAAGCGAACACCAAAGCCCGGCCTTCCCGTCTCCACTAACTGCTGCAGCTCATCAGCGCCAGCCGCTAATTAACGTGCCATCTGGGGGAGACGTGGAGGTGGAGCAGGTCGAGCTCAAGCCGAGTGGAAATGTATGAATTTATCGACTGCATAAAGGTGCAGCTGCTCACAACAAACAAGTCATTACCGCAGCTTGTCACAAGGCCAGGCAGCCAAATCAGCGGGAAAGCGTCAAGTCAGGACTCCTGGGTGATAATTCACCCACTATTTTTCAAAAACGCTCATGCACCGTGCACGAGGCTGCGATGAAGCCATCTTAACAGCCTAAAACTCAAATGATGAGCAGAAAGCATCACTCACTCGTATGATTTTAGGTTGTCTCGGGCCGAGCAGTCCGTCAGAAAGGGGAAATAACAGTTTCACTGCCTAATGCACTGTTTATTATTTTGCGGTAATTGCGTCAATGCTCCCACGAGAGCGCGGAAACGCTCCGAGAAAACACCTCAAACTGTTTACTGGATTAATCCCGCCATCCCCCCCCCCCCCCACACCTTCCATCAGCCGCTGAGAGCTGCAGAGCGAGCGCACCTCTCTGCAGCTCTGCTGTGATAATAAGCTGAGAACAATCTATTTTCTACCTTGCCAGGCAGAGCTGTGACAGCTGTGTGGGCGGACAGCATGAACAGAGATCTCTGTGTGTGTGTGTGTGTGTGTGTGCACAGACGCATTTGTTTAATATTGTGTTTTGTGCAAACAAACTAACGCACATGATTTTTCTCTACTGAAGCATGTATTGTTTGCAGCTACTTATTATTTAATAATCAGATGACACCTTTCCGCTGGCCTTTACTCCTTTCCTCTTTTTGCCTGATTTTGCTGAGCGCTCTCGGCGTGTTTGTGTAGGCAAACACACCTAACGCGCGTTTTTGGAAAACATTTGGCTTTGTGTAGGTGTCACTTTGAAGGATAAAGGTGCGCGGGAGCTCAGCGAGCCTTCAGCTGGGTACACAGAGAGGTGGACGGCGTCATCGAGAGCCAGCGGCAGTTAATCGGCGGGTCGTCGAGGACGTGAACTTTTCCGCTGCTGTTGAATTAAATCGTGCTGACACGTCTGCAGACGACCGCTTCAAAAACACCGAGTGGTGCACGGGGAAAAGCTGGCTGCGGAAGAGCAACGGCTGCTTTAAAGATCAGTTTCTTAGAATGAATTTGGGGGACTTCTCTAACTTTTTCCAAAGCAGAGCTGCGTCCATAAACTGCGACGTGTTGAACTGGAAGAAAGGAAATCTAATCAGACTTCTCCTGAGATCTGAGGCCTCGTTACGAACTGCGTAACATGCTGACAAGATCAAAGAAGCGTGAGAAAGTCCAGAGTCAATCAGCCTCTCGCAGCCAGAACACTCTCACAGCTTATTATTTATGAATTTAAAAAAGTAGAAGAAAAGTTTCTTGCTGCTCTTTTGAAGACAGAGTTAAAAATAAATCTTGTAAAAATGCAGGGATAAAATCTGACTCACAGCTCAGAGGCTTTACGATATAATCTGCTTTAAAAAGCTTTTAAGATATTGTGATGAGCATCAGCTCATTTACATTTAACTGTAAACATCCTGAAGATACTACAGGGATTTTTAATTTGTCAGAATGTAAAACTTCTGAGAGCAGGTCCCGTTACAGCCTGCTGAGAGGAAACGTTTCGCCGGGCTTTGATGATAATGTTGGAAGAAAACGCTGCTCAGGTGGAAAAAGAAATCTGAAAAACAAAGGCACAGCTACAGATTTTGAAGTGTGGGGTACCTGTGGTCTGTAATGCAGGTACTGCATATTTAATTAAAAGCCAATCAGAACAATACCTCTGAATGGAAATGAGACGCACGATGTTCAGAAGGAATCTCACAGTCAAAGAAAGGCCAGTTTTAAAGTGCTCTACGGGATTTTGCTGCAGGCTCCCGCACGGTTCGGGGGCTGATTGGCCCACCGAGGTCGGTGACGGCGAGGTCAGAGGGCAGCCGTTAACCTCCTAGCGTCTCAACAAACACCCTGCCTGTCACATTCAGTGAGTGAAGACACCAGTAGCCCAAAGACTGTATATATATATAAAACTGAAGGTAGCTTCTGGGTCTGAGAGGTGACGGGACTCCAGGTGCCTTAAGCCTGCATTCTTTCTAATGGTCAGCAGTGGGCGACTCCTCTGGCTGTAACACAAGTCTGCCTGGATACACGTCTATAGGAAAAAGAATGTACTGCTCACTTGACCCTCGACCTCAGTAACCACGTTCTGCTGAGGTCATGAGTTCAGTGGGTGCATGTAAGTCTTACTGAACAAAATATGTTGATGTTTATAAATTATGGCTCCAGTTAAAGTCAGAAGCAACACGCTGGGTTCTCTTTCACGCTCCAGTTTATAAGCATGCAGTGTCTGTGATCCTCAGTCACATCCGCCCCTCGCTGTCAGGTCCACTTTCAAAAGTCGTCAGCGGTCGATGGCCCGGCGCTGCGCCGTGCTGAGGTCCTTGATCGCTGCACTATAGTATTATTGCACCGCAATTTACAATCTACCACCGGGGACGGCCAGTTTGCTTCACAATGTGCATGCTCGGGCTCGCGGCGGTCCTGTTCACGCTTGATTTCGCGGGGCTACAGAAAGCAAAATGGCGACGAGCGTGAGACCGAAGGGGGAGAAGAAGAAAAAGGGAGCTCAAAGGACGATTTCGAGCTTCCCAGGAGCTGTGAGCGGCCTTGGAGAAAAAAAAACTACAGTTCCCAGGAACACGCTGAATGAGTGATATGGAACTCTTCTGGTTTATATGCAAAAAGAATTATCGCTCTATCGATCCATCTGTTCACCATCGCTGCAATTAGCAAGCACACAGCATTTAGCATTTAACATTAGCATGCTAAATGACTGCCCCTCCCTGAGCCTGGTCCTGCTGCAGGGTTCTTCCTGTTAAAAGGGAGTTCTTCCTTCCTACCGTCGCCAAGTGCTGCTCATAGGGGGTCGTTTTGACTGTTGGGTTTTCTCTGTATTATTGTAGGGTCTTTACCTACAACACAAAGCGCCCTGAGGCGACTGTTGTGAATTGGTGCTATAAATAATATTGAATTGAATTCATTCTACCCCCCACCCCGGCTACATGGGCTGAAATTTTCCCCGGCTAGGACCCTGGTTATGATGGTGATGTTCAAACTCCGCCATCACACTGTCCATCACTTCTATACAGTCTGTGTTTTGTTACTGCTGGGGTTTGGGATACTCACAGGATGTACGTTATCACACCAACACTCCTGGGCAGGGAGGAAAACAGAAAGAGGAGAGCTTCTTAACATCCAGCAAACTCATCTCAGAGCAGTTAAACATTTTCAGCATGAAAATCATAAATCTACAAATTATTTGACAGCAGATGTTCTTTGCAAAGAGCAGCGGTTTCAAACAGTGTTTGTGCAGCAGACTGAGTTTACTCACCACATGTCTGCCTCCAGGCCCAAAGGCTCGTAGTTGACTACTTCTGGAGCTGTCGGGAAACAGGAGATTATTACTGTTCAGGTCGGCACACAAACACACTCATTACTTCTTTTCCCCAACTAATTATTCTCTTACATCCACACCGCGGTGCCTTTATCGCTTTATTGGAGCGCATCATCGCTGTCGGTTAGGTTCAGTGATTTGTTTGTTCCTTCAGAGGTGTTATTTTTTTATTGCGCCTGCTGGAGCTGTGATTTTTTTCCCTTGTCTTCAAATGTGTGAATAATCAAAGATACATTAATTTCTAATCATGCTGAAACAAAACCTCACTGACCTGAAAGATACACTCGGATCATATACAACTGGAAACCTTTTGGTTTGGTCACTGCCGTGTTCATAATTGTTGCTGCAGATCTATTTCTGAGCTAATCAAAAGTTTCCATGTTTCCAGATTAGAATTCGGCAGACCAGCACCAGTGAACGAGCTGAGGGGAGTTCCCCTTTGCAGTGGACCGTCCACGGAGGTACGGATGACTGTCAGAGGATTCAGACCGACTCATCTCTGTGGAGCTGTGTTAAAACTCTGACCGAGCTGCGACACAGACATGGAGAATAACTCGATGCTAATTGCAGTAATCATGTGTTAGGGGATCTAAAGTACCTTCATTTCCTCTATGAGCTGTGCATCAGGGCCTCTCCTCTAACGGCCGACTGTTTGGTAAATGATCCAAATCAGTGGGCAAACCACAATAACTAACTTCCTGTTGCTTTTACAGCCCCAGCACGCCCCTCCTCTTCAGCTCGCCCTGCAGCACCTACGGGCTGCCTTCCCACAGCTGCACGTCTGCAGACCGACACCACGAGGAGCAAATGCAAAAGCGAGACTCATTCTTGGCATTTACTGAGACGCTTTATTGCCATCTGCCATTTAATCTGCTCGTTTCATACCAGAGATTATAGCAGAGAGGGAGACGTGGCATTCAAAGAATCCTGAAATAAAGAATCCTACGGGAGATTTCAGCAGCAGCAGCAGAGATGCCGGCCGTGAAACTTCCAGGGGGAAAAGTCCTATTCTGAGTTTTGAATCGAGCAGATTTTATGAGCCCACTGAAATGAAAACTCTTCATATAAGTGCCCACACGTGCTGCACAGGATGCTTTACAAGCAAACGGCTTTGCTCCTGCTGCTTTTGACCAGCTGTTTTAATTTTAAAGCTACTTTATTGTTTATCTTATCCTATTTTATTGAGCTATTTTCTACTTAAGTAAACTTACTTTATGGAGCTAATTTGTTTTGTCATATTCTGCTTATAAGCCGTTATTTTACGGCCTTATTGATCACATTTACTGCTTCACCACAGGAGTTTCCCAGTGCTGAAGATACACAAAGCGTCTCTTATCTAAAGCATTCTCCTTTATTTTTTGGAGCTGACTGGACAGAACTGGCCTTTCCTCTGTTCCACTTATGACTTTGGCTTTCTGCCACTTGATCTTTCTTTCCACCATTTGACCGCTGACACCCCGCTGCAGTGGGAACACGCTCTGGTCTTGGCCTGGATGATGCTGGTATTGGGCACCAGCATCAGGCTGGGGGGGGGGGGATTTGGAGGGTTGGCTGTTGCCTCAGGCAAAGGGGTGGATGGGGGCAGATGGCACTCATGTGTCTGTGTGTGTGTGTGTGTGTGTGCTGGCAGCACGGGGCAGTTTTGGTAATCTCCAGGCTATTATCAGGTCTCTCTCACTTGGTCCCTATGGTACAGTTGGCACCCACTCTCACAATGTGCAACCTGTGGGATGAAGCCAGGAAAGCGGGGCGGTGCAGAGTGCGTGCGCATTCAGAGAACAGGATCTGCAGAAATACAAAATGTGCACGAGCTGTTGGACACTGACCTACAAACTCTGGAGTTCCAAAGATGTTTTTGAAATCGTTGCCAAAATCGATCTTGTGGGCAAGTCCAAAGTCAATGAGCTTGATGCGCGGGTGAGGCACGGAGCGGCTCAGCAGCATGATGTTCTCCGGCTACAGAAGAAGAAAGAAAACAGGATCATCAGAGTGCAAGACAGAGAAACAAGGCTCAGTCCGAGGCTGGACCTTTGGCACGTGTTACTGTTAGGCCCCTCTGAAAGCTTCCTGGAAAACCTTCAGCTGATCAGTAAGAGCACGAACATGGACCGGCACGAAGCGTATTTCTCCCATGTTAACTTCTCTTCATTGGCTCCCTCTTAAACCTGAATTGTATGTAATCTCCAGATGAATCAAACCCCATCTTATCTTAAAGACCTCGTAGTACCGC